>JAAGKR010000841.1:0-55281 GCA_011419295.1 Clarias macrocephalus | reverse complement strand
ATGCAGTGAAGAACATTCTAGCAGGAAGAAAGGGAAAAAATATTTTTTGCCACAAAACCCTAGAATATGTTCTATTACCAGAACTATGTACCAGAATTTTCATTATTATTATTTAATTCTTTTTTCTTTTTTTTAATAGAAAACATTGAAGCAATGAGGCAATAAGCAATTCTTGCTTTTTATTTATTTATTTTTTATTTTTGCAAAAACAAGATTCACAATGTGTCAGGTCAAAGCTCTGACGTGCCCTGACCTTTATTTCCTTTTCACTGAGGGAGTAAGAACATGAGTGGGAGTCCTCACTTACTTTATTTATAAGCGGCGTTCAAGTCAAACCGGCACTTGATGAAATTTCTGGTGAATGAAGAAATAAAACAGATTGAAATTTACAGAAGACTTCAAGCACCGTACTGTGATGAGACTCTTAGCTTAGTTTTGTGATGTAAAACATCTGTATGGTGCAAAGGTTTTAAAAATGGCCGAGTTCCAGTGTATAAGATGTGAAGCGAATCAGCCAGTCAGGTCATGGCTTCATCGTACTAAGAAATCTTGATGGTATCCAAGCTCTAGTAAAACGTTGGGATAAGTGCATTAGTGTAGCAGGGGATTATATAGAGAAATGAAGGGAGTTTGTACTCTTATGACTTTCTTTTATTCTGCATGCAATCAAAAGACCTGATTTGACTAGAGCTCAGTAAAGGTGCAGGATAGGGTTATGGGATCTCAGATATAACCAGTGGATATCAGTAGCAGGTGTGAAAGGACAGCCTGCAATATAACTTGAACCTTACAAGCGCTCTTTTTGATGCTCAGCTGCTGTGTGTGTGTTTCTGCAGATTATCCTCTGTCTCTGCAGCAGCTGAGCCGTATCGCACTGAGGCGTGTCCTGGGCACCAGAGCACTGCAGGTCATCACCAAACTCAACCTTCCCAATTTCATCATTCGCTACCTCTCATACTTGTGAGCTCTTTGCATATACACACACACTCAGGGCTGGTGTGACTCGGTGTCAAAAGACCTTTAACAAGGTCATATTTCTTACCTGAACATCTTTCCTTATGTTTATGTATTATTCATGATGCACATGGTACGTATAGCACATCTTGGTCCTGGAATTTACTGTCCAACCAAATGATTAACACTTTTTATTAGTGAAAGCAAAGTATGCGTCTGTACCAGCAGCCTGCACTCAGGAACTTCCCCGAATGCGATCCGTGAGACTCAGAAGTGGCAGCACATTAGTTACCTTGACTACATCTGTGTAGCATGCACAACACTCAACCAGCCTGGATCGTATTCTGGCAGCTTAATCCGAAACCGTTTCCAAGGTCCGCATACCTGACAACATGCTGTTTTGTAGCACGGCACGCCTGTGAACGTGAAGGCGCGATGTGCTCGAGGGGAGCGATTGCAGGCTCAGTCAGATCTTACATCCTTGTTTTGGCGATATCCACTTTCGTTCCATGTCATGCTTTAGACTTGGTGCTTTTGTGAGGTATTGTCCTCTTTATATATTATTTTTCAGCAATTATAAGGGTAAAAACATCCTTAAGATATTTTGCTTTGCTAACCATGTGCCAAGAAAAATAGGCATGAATCTGTAAATCCAGAGAAAAATGAAAAAAAAATATAGCCTTTTAGAGTGATGGATAAATAGAGTTCTTTATTACACGCAAAAGGGAAATTGTATATTCCCTACCATTTAATAATTCTTACATGGTGAATACACTTTTTAGCTTTCACTCATAGAAATGAAATGATTAAAGTGCCAATGCTGATATCATCATCAGAATAAAGTGCTATATCTATCTCCGTGCACCTATATCACCATCTCATCCCTGCGCGGCCCTAATGACCAGCGCACTGCCACATCAAAGCTTTCATCATCGCACATTTCACACAGGAAGTATTTTTCAAGAGCTATTTATTTAAGCGTTTGGCTTATTTCACTCAATTTGTGTTCCAAAATATCCTCCCACTCATGCTCTTCCAGCTCTCGCGTTCTCTATTTATATTGTGTTCCCTGCAATGTCAGTGCAATATAAGCTCATAAATAAAACTAAAGTATGGGCTCTTATCTAGTGCCAGGTGTAATTGGTGCCTAAGACCCAAGAGGCAGGCATGGAAAAATAGATTCGAAAATGTCCAAACTCATGATATTGGGCCATAATGTGAACCATTAAGGGTCATTACTGACTAAGATTAAAGGAGCGCTCACACCGGATTTACGCCTCAATATTGTATCTGGATGGGTGGAGTGAAAATAAGGCAGTTACAGCGTAGAGCGCTACCGTGTCCCGATTTAACGGTAGTTCTGCAAGTTGTTTGTTTCTTTTTTAATCTCTCTGATTTTGTCAACAACCATGTTTCTGGAGATATTTCTTTAAAAAAAAAAAATATATATATATATATATATATATATATATATATATATATATAAAACACTATATTACTTATATTTATTTTATTTAAAATATTAGGACAGAGAATAATATGAATAGGTACTTTTTTTTTTTTTTTTTTTTTTTTTTTACATTCATGTGTATGATTTCAGTCCCTATATATATACTGTTGTGTTGTGTAAAACTGTAAAACTGGTGATTGTACTGTATGTGGTTCCCTGCTTACCATCGGGTTTCTTCCTGATAAAAACCCATCATATGTGAAAATATCAGAATTCAAAACTGCATGTTATACAGAACACCTAAATTCTCGAACATCACAGCTTATCATAGCTCGAACGTCATTTGTTGAACACGATAGTTGTATGATGTAATCCATCTTAGTGTGTGAAAGCCTGCAGGAAGACTCGGGGACAGATGGAACTTAAAGGTCCCATATATTAATGTCCCTCTTAATGCTCCAACTGAAATACCCAGATAATTATAATGAAGAATGAAATATTCAGATAAAACATTTTTAATTCTCCAAACTCCATTTGTGTGCATTCAGTGTCTATATAAATGAGCTACTGCTAAGACATGCTCCACCAGAGAACAGCCAAGCTGAGCAGCAAGCCCATGGGAGCCTACCAGTTTATGAGGTCACAATAGGGCAAACATCAAATCGGCTCATTTAAACTCCAGCCAATATAAACATGTATAAAAGATAAAAAGCAAGAATTTTCCTTTCTTTTTCTTTCAGACATGATGGGAAATGGGGACAAGAAATGTAATATCTGTGAAAACACTGGCAACTCATATAGTATGCTGTAGAGTAGGGGATCTCAGAGGTAATATTTAAAGGACCGAATCAAATTTCTCTGCAAGGTCATTTAACCAGAGCAGCCCTTAACAAAGCAACTGGCGCTCAAGTGTCAAAGATTGAAAAAAAGTTAATGCAAAGGAAATGGCATGGTTTGGTTTCTACAGAATGCAACATTACATGTAACTATAAACGGAGAAAATTAGTTGTCAAGTTTCAGTGGAATAAAATGACTAAAGAACAGTCATTTCAACAGTCAAGTCGAAAAATAGTCAATCATAGGTCAGGGACAGACTATATCGATTTAAGAATTATTCAGTCTGCTTAAGGCAGCATCTATTTACTAATAAAGTGAAATGTACGTGCATCTTTTTATTAAATAGTATTAACAATGGATGGATTTATTCCGGCTCTTGTTCTTCTCAGGCTTATAAAGTTCTTTCTAAACCCTGCACATCAACAAACCTCTTATACACTTTTCTCATAAACAAGTTGAAAAACCGTCTATAAATAACTGGCGATGGAGAAATCGCTCCAAACCCGTCCTCATTTAGTTATGAGTGCTGAAAATAAGTTTTATTTCCATTTCTGGACTTATCTGCAGGCCCAGGAGGGAACATGGCACATTGGCACTTATCTAAACAGATGTGAAAAGAGGGCAGGATTATAAATTAAAGTCTTCAGAAAAACAGACTGTATTACGAGAAGACGCATACAGACTGTAATATAATAGGCTGATAGTGTTTATGGCATTTCAACTTTGAGATTAAATTGCGAGGATGATGAGGATACGAGTGTTTATAGCTGTTTTAACATACAGTAAGTGACGACAGGAACTAACTCATTTCGTGACGGTTCTGCAACATTACGTGTAACTATAAACAGAGAAAATTAGTTGGCACGTTTCTGCGGAATAAAATGACTAAAGAACAGTCTATAAATATCCAGCATGCCAGAAATAACTCTATTTATCTTCATTTAGCTTTGAGTGGACTAAAGGAGATTTTTTTTCCCCTTTCAAATTCTGATCTGCAGCCTCGAGAGGGAAGAACCGGGATTAATCTTTCTCTAATGAGTTATGCAGGAGTAATAGTGTGCGGATGGGCAACACATGGCGAAATAATTATCTTAGACACTGGCTTTGCAAAAATGATAAAAAAAAATTTAAAAACAAGAAGTAAGTGATATTTTGAGTTTAAAAATATGGCATGTTTTTTCCCCTGCAAAACACCAATTTCAACAGTACTGGGAACATCATAAATTTGACAGAGGCAGATGAAAAGAATTAACAGCTGTTTAGTGAAATATTGTCTTTTTTTTGGTTTTCAAGCATCCTCTTTCTGACAAATGTTAAACTTTTCAACAGATCAAGACTTTTTTTTCTTTTTTGGGCAATGGATTTGAATAGCTGACGTGGCAGAAGAATATGTTCAAAAGCACAAATAGATCTTCTGGACACCAAGAACATTTTTAAAATCCAAAATGGCTCTTTTACTGTTTTGTATTTATAATGTGCATGTAATTTACAGGTGACTAGCATTTATCACTGTACACACCCGAACATAATGGTAATCAGCTTTTTTTTGTTTGGTCTACAAGCATTTTTGTGCATAGTTTTCCCCTCTGCATTCAGCACTATGTGCATTTATATGGAGCCTAATATTCCACTAATAATCAGAATAATGGCCCAATCAGAATAAACATGCATCATGTAAACACCTCGGTCTGAAAAGTCCGATCTGATGAATTGTCAATCCTTATTAAAGGTTTGGTGCAAACTTTATGCCAATCCTTTTAACAGGTAACTACTAGCCATTCTGTCTTGTTAGAATAAATATTTTTCCTACTCATTTTTGCCTCACATGGGGGTAACATTGGTTGATGTGACAAGTTTCAAGGGAACTTGTGCTTCCATTCCTGATTAGTAAACTTTGAAAGAACAACACACTCCCACCAGTCTTTACTTTCATCCACCGGGTCTCTGGCTGAGGATGGAGCACTGATTGGCTGGCATTTTATAAGTAGTAAAGCATCCAACCAATCATAGATGAGACGGAGTTCTTGTTACAGATCATCATGATCCAGTAGGATGGATTTATCAGAAAAATTGGGAAGTTTAAACTAACCTCAAAACTGGATAGAAATACTAATACTTCTGTTATATTTCCAGCAGGTTGAACTCCTCACAGTGGGCAGAGACACTTTAACGCACGTCAAAAAGATTATATTCTGATTACATGCTTTGAGCATGTAAATGCACATCTTATCAGATCGTGTCAACAGTTTAGTGTGATTTTCTAATTTGAATGATTTCAGTCAGACTGAATAGATATTCTATCTAAATGTAGCAGCGGAAGCTCTTGCGTGCTTAATTTAAAAGTTCCTGATATGTGCCCATTATTTTTCATATATTTCTTCAGCTAATTGGCTTCTCTGTATTCTCTTGATTGGAAGGTATGAATAACTGATTAATCTGAACATTCTTTCTGAGTCACGTACGTCTCTGCATCCTTGTAATGCCTGCACGTCTACACGGCGCTTCTGCACCACACTCTTATAAAAGATTCTATAAATAGGCAGCAGACCAGAAATAGTTCCACTCCGTGATCGTTTGCTTTGAATGAACATTAAGGCAAATGATGTTTTTCTTCTGGTGCTGACGCTGAGGCCAGAACACTTTCATTACTAAACAGGGCTGTGAACTGACAGAAGAATGCTCTTGTTCCAATACAGCTAACCTCCTCTTATTCACACCAAATTGCTGCTATGAGTGGAATGCAGTTTCTTTTCTTTCATCTTTTTGGATAAACCTTTTTTAAAGGCTTCTTTCCCCCCTGTAACAGTCTGTCTTATTTATTATGGTACAGAGTTCTTTCAGGGGAGCCAGATCTGGTTTTTGTGCTGAACTGCTATCAGGGAGAAAACATTTACAGTATATAATATGTTGTTAAGACACACATATGTTAAATTCATTGCTGGTTTATAAACAGCTGTATTTCTGGCTGCTGATATTAAATATTCTATGTACATTAAGTATACTTTGAAAATGATAAGGAAGTGGTTGTATGATATTTGTCAGTATTTATGAAAATAAACTTGTACACAACAATGTTTAAAATGTGATTTAATAAGTGATGATAAAAGTGATTACATGGAAGTGTTTTAGACAGTTTTGATTTAATGCTATGCCCTGTTGAAGTCAACCTCAATTTCACATGTTGCAGACTTCAAATTAAATTAGTGGATATATATCATGAATTTACACAAAACAGGAAGGATGGAAGGGGAATAAATAAGAAATGGGAATGGGTGAATCATTTTACATGCTGCTCCTTGTCACCTGGATTTCTGGATACCTGTTTGGTGCCACTGGTACTACTGATCACATGCATGGTACTACCGGTCAGTTGTTTGGTACTAGTCATCTGGCTGGAAACATGTGCACTGGTTTAGTACTACTGGTCACATGTTTGCCACCACTGGTCATATTGATCAACTGTTTGACCCGAGTTAATCATCACCACCACTAGGGGGCAGCAGTGTTGTTACTATATTTTAATATACTGTAAGCTGCTAATTTTGTCACTTGGAAATGACCAACACAATTTGACCCATTTTCTTAAACAAGAACAAATTTCCTTTTCTACGCATCTTCTTCTATTCATAAATATAGCTAAACTTGAAGTGTTACCGCTCTTGATAGTGTTCATTCAAAGGTCCCTTTTAGGACATTCATAACATTTAGGTTAATTATCCAGCTTTATTTATGATGGTGAGTAAATTAACATTGACAAATTAACAATTAACAAACCCCAACTAAAGCATTAATGCTGTGTTTATAACACTGTTATAAAGCACTATGTACATCATCTACATCACCTTTAAGAAACCCATATGTCATCCCAGCGAACAGGGTTGAAGTGGATACTGCAGAAAAGTCCTCAAACCTTCAGGAACGTGAGGTTAGTTAAAAACAATTGCATGACTTATTGTTAACAGTTTCAAGACCACACGTTGTGACGTTTTATAAAAAAAAAATTGTGTTGAGTTGTAAGAGCAAAGATGTAATTTTTTTTTATACATAATGCACAACAACATATATACCTGTGCTGTTGTGCTTTCTCAGCTAAAGCAGTAATCATACCAAAGGAGAAAGGATATGTGTGTAAAACTTGTGTATTTGCATTCAGCGGTGATTACATTTACTTAATCGTTGTCGCAGGAATATATCACCCATGAATCTGTAAACCCACGCTTTGGAAGTCAGCAAAAATTAAAATAAAATAAAGGTTAGACTGCAAACTCTTTGGTTAATTAAAAACAAAAAAGTAGAAACTGATTGAGTAAATGAATGGTCCAACCCCAAGGTAATGTCAAGAAAAAAGATGGCATACCATTAGCATCCAAATTGAAAAGCTTAATCTGAGCAGTCCACATTCAAAATGCAGTCACCTCCATAAATATTTCAACAGTTTTCTCTGTGCATCACCACAACGGATTTTAAATGAGGCGATCAAATAGTGATTCTTGTGTAGATTTTCAGCCTTATTTCAAGCGTGTTAACAAAATTTTTGCTTGGCCATATTAAGAAATGCAACTGTTTCATCTTTACTGGCTCATAATAATTGAGGACATGACTAATAGGCAGTGTGATGGCCAGTTGTGGTCTGTTTCTTAGTTAATACATGACAAAAGAGTTAACAAATCTGGAATTGATTTCCACTGTTGAATGTGCATTTGGTGGCTGTTTCTGGGAAATCTCAATACATGGTCAAAAGAGGTGTGGATATGAGTGATTTAAAAGAAGGACTGCACTGGTGAGCTCAGCAACACCAAATGGCCTTGAAGGCCACAAAGTGAATGTTTGCAAAATTATTTCCTTGTGAAGAAAACCACTTTACAACATCTAGAAAAGTCAGGAACATGTGGTCAAGAGGAAGGGCGTGTGATCCAAACCGTAGCACGTCAACTGTCCAACATTTTGGAGACCGTGTTCTGGTATAAGTGTGTATGGCGTCCAATGGTCGGGGGTCACAGGTGTTTATTGATGTGACGAATGGAAGTAACAGGATTCATTCGTAGCTCTGGATTTGATGAGTGAAGTCCTGCAAAACTGATAGAGTGGTGCTTTACAGAACAAAAGGATAATGATGTAAAATCACATGAAATCAACCAAAGGCAAAGGCTGAACTGACCTCAACCCAGTTAAATGCTTTTCAACTAATTATAAAACTAAAAGCTGAATGACTCTCAAATAATTAAAGGCAGCTACAGTAAAAGCTTGGCGAGGTATTCAAGGCAAATTACATAGCATTTGATGATGTCCATGCAAACTTTTTTGCAACTTCAATATAAATTTTTTTTTGTTTGTATGTTTGTCCAATTACTTTTGACCTTGTAAAAATGCAGGGGCTTTGTAGAGAAATAGCTTCAAGTACTGAAGAACGAATGCTAATCCCTTTAATTAAAACCAAAAATGTACACTAGTCACGTCTTACTTCATTTCAAATTTATTAATGTATACACAAAATACAAAAAACTGTCCAGTTACTTATGAACCTGACTGCATCTTGTTTATTTAAGTTGGTCTTTGTTCAGTGGATACACATGATGTAAATAGAGACATCTTTCTACAACAACATATTGTCATTATTTTCTTACCGTTTGGAGTTATTTTATAATTTTTTCTAAATCTTTTCATCCATTTTTTTAAAAACTATTTACTTTGATGATGCGATCATTGATGTTTGCTCTTCATGGAGATAAAGTGAAGCTGACTTGGATAGCTGAGTACAAAAGCTAAGTGCTATGTCTGTCAGTTCCAAAGCTAGCCAGCAACATGTGGCCTGTTGTGTGGCTCGGTGGCCCAGTGGTTCGAGTGATCTGCTTATGATTGGATGGTTGCGAGTTTGAGTCTCCTGTAGGTAGAATTATTTGGTACCAGCTGCAAGGCTAGGAGGTAAACAGGCACAAGTGATACACTAGCCACCTTATATATCTATTGGCTTGTAGGTCTATATTTGAGAGCAGCCCCCCCCCCCCTTTTTTTTAACACTTTGATGACGGGATCAATTATTGTTTGCTTTTCATGGAGATAAATTTAAGCTAGCTCGGGACAAAGGCTAGGTAACATGCCTGACGAATAGCTAGCCAGCAACATCAGGCTTATGCACACTATAGTGGTAAATGTTTAATGTTGTCCACTCTATATATTGACAAAATTGTCAACATTTGTTGCATAAGGGTATTTATTTTTTTTGTTATTAAGCTAGTGTTTTTATAAAACGTGTTTAATTTAAACCATTTGTAACCTTTCTTTAGTAGGTTTCATGTTTCCTGGACACATTTATATGTTTGTATAGTGAAATGAATGAGGAGTTTTGAAATGTGAGAATTTGAAAAAATGTCATAAAAGCACTCGTGATCCAAATTGAACTTTCGAGCACTCTCTTCAATTATCTTAGATACAGATATTGTGCAAAGCGACAAGACTAAAGCCTCAAAACGGAAGTCTCACAGCTTGCCTCTGGTTAAAAAAACATCTCTGTAGTCTCCAGATCTGTTTAAATCTCTCTGATGAATGGAAGAAGGAAGGATGTTTTCCAGGTATTTTGCAGTCAAGGTTCTTCAGGTCACCAGAAGACAGTTGAGGAACCTTTAGGGAAGAGGCGATGGGATCTTTCTGAAAGTGGAGATAAAGTGGATTCCAGTTCCGCGATGTTCTGCTTCCCAGCTTTAGTGCTGAGCTACTCCCCAGCACAAATCACCCCTGCTCCATCTAATGAGAAACAGATGTTCCTAACCACTGCTATGCATGGAGTCACGTTTAAAAGTTTTGCTGCAAAGCTGAAGGAAAGGACAAAAACACGCAAGGTTTAGATTCATTATATAATTTTGTAAAGTAGTAACTAATGCATTTATTTATATAGTCTGTTATTGTATGTTTAATGTGTCAAAAGCAGTTTGGTGCATATGCTCGTTTTGGCTTTATTGGCCTTTACTAGGCACACCTTAATAGTTCAGACTTGCACCCCGTTTTGCCATTGGAACTGCCTTAATTTATTTGTGGCAAAGATTTAACAAAGTGCTGGAAACATTCCTGGTCCATTTTGATGCAACGGCATCACTCAGGTGCTGCTTACGGACTTACCAGTCTGAGAGCGCCCCATCTTGTCTGATCTCGGAAGGTAAGCAGGCCCAGGCCTGGTTAGTACATGGATTGAAGACTGCCTAGGAATAGCAGGTGCTGTAAGCGTTTTGGGGCAGTGGTGGCTCAGCATGTTAAGGCTCCAAGTTACTCACCGGAAGGTCGGTGATTAGAGCCCAAGCTTAGCCATGTTGCCGCTGTAGGGTCTTTGAGCAAGGCCCTTAACCCTGTCTGCTTCAGGGGCATCATATCATGGCCGACACTGCGCTCTGACCCAAGCTATAATGGAATATGCGAAGAAATTCCATTCCATTCTGCAGTACTGTATATGTGACAAATTAAGGCAACATATCTCCCTTTCCACCACATCCCAAAAGTGCTTCTTGTGACTGGAGGCCATTTGAATATAGTGACCTCATTGTTATGTAAAAAAAAAAAAAAACAGTTTGAGATGATTTTATCATTGTGGCCTGGCATGTTATCCTATGGTCATAAAGAAATGGTCATTAAAACAATTGATCCAAAGTGTGCCAAGAAAATACCACCACCATCACTACAATTACACCAAAACCAGCCTGTTGTTACAACCCTGGATGGATCCATGTTCTCATGTTGTTTACACCAAATTTTGACCCTACCATCCGAATGTTGCAGTTGCAATCGAGACTCATCAGACCAGGCAATGTTTTTCCAATCTTCTATTGTCCAAATTTGGTGGACTCCTGAAAATTGTGGTGCCAGTTTCTTTTTCTTAGCTGACAGGATTGAAACCAGGTGGGGTCTTCTGCTGCTGTGGCCCATCTGCTACAAGGGTCAACCTAATGTGCATTCAGATACTGGCACACCTCGGTTGTAACAAGATGTTATTTGAGTTACTGCTGGCTTTCTATCAGCTTGAACCAGTCTGGTCATTCTCCTTAGACCTCTGACATCAACCAGGCATTTTCCCCCAGAGAATGGGCACTCACTGGATATTTTCTCGTATTTATTCTTATTCTTTTTCTTATTAATCTTATACCATTTTTTGTGAACACTTAAGATGATTGTGCATGAAAGTCCCAATATATCAGCAGTTTTGGAAGTATGTTTACAACAACCATGCCACATTCAAAGTCACCTTCTTAAATCACCTTTCTTCACAATTCTGATGCTGATGGTCATGAATGGGTTTACCAACATGTATAATTGTTGACATGGTGATGTTTTTGGTGAAGAGAGTTCTGTACATTTATTTCTGCATACAAGAGTCTCTCTATGATTGACAAGGTCAGGGAATTATCATCCCTTCTGCACAGTCAGTTTTGTTCCTTTGGCTCCCAGTCTCAGAATAAACACTTCGCCGTTGCATCACTCAAGTGCACTAGGCTGTTACAAAACGCTGACACTGGAAACTCCTTCCAAAAATTGTCAAATGAGACTCCCCCTACAGAAAGCTTAAATCTGTTTATGCAGAGCATCCACAGTACAAGTCAAAGGGACTTGTATTGTGGATGAATTACTATAGAAACAACCATAAACAAGCATTACTGTAATCCTCGCAGCCGAATCTAATGTCAGAGGTCCTGTCCCATCTTCTGACCAATCAGAATCAATTATAAAACACCGCTGTGCTGTAAATGTTTATTACCAAATTTGTTTTAAGATTGTAGACAAATGCTGTCTGTTTAAATCAAGGCGGCCAAACTTGCTCCTTCTCAGACAATGGAGAATCCTCCTGGCGATGTCTGGCCAATGCTACACGCGTGCACACGCACACAGTAAGTAAATAAGTAAAACAAATGATCATAGCATCTGTAGTGGTCTGGCTGAGGTCAGCAGTATCCATGTTAACAGTTTATGCAGAGCTTTTGTGAATACAAAGTTCATGTGTTCAACGTTATGTGCACAAATCTAAGCCGGATTTTTTTTTTTTTTTTGTGAAAACATCAAAGTTAAATCCCTAAAGCTATATTTTTCCTTAGTCTTTTGCTGAGTTTGATTTGAGCTACTGCCATTCCCCCTAGTGGCTTCAAGTTCACCTCTGGTTTCTAAATTTTAGATACAGAGTTGAATATGAGCAAGTCCCCCCCCCCCCCCCTCAGCAGTTCCAGATCACGCTGTTGACTCTATATATATATATATATATACACGAGGGCAGTCATAAAAGTCTGAGCTTAGTCCTTCTCTACACAGCCTCCATCTAGGGTGATGCACGTCTCCAAACGTCTTTGAAGAAGCCTTCTTTTTGGCTCTTGAGGAAAAGTTCCACCGCGATAATCACCTCGTCGTCGTCTTTGAAATGCCTGCAATGGAGTGGTTTCTTCCTCTTCCATCACTTTAAGAAGACACTTGGTGCGGGGATGAGGTGGAATTTTGTACCTTAAGTCGCACGCAAGTTTTGTGACTTCAATAAGCTGGCGCGTTGTCATGAAGAAGGCGCACCATTTTGGTTTTGACCCTCTAGTGGCAAATCCAACAGTCTTATTATGGTAATGGGACACTGTATGGTTCAATCTAGCTTGGTACAGATTTCTAGAACTCTACTGAGAAATGAACACCATTTTCCCCACGAGATATTCCCTCTGTTGGCGTTTTGGTGATTGATAGATTTGCTTAACACACGTTTAGGTGATCAGCATATGCTTTTAAACCATTCAGTAGGCACGCTATCCCTGTGGCATTTGCCCTTTGTGTACCCCAGGAGAACATGTAAAAGGTGTTTTATTTGTTGTTTTTATACGTTGTATTTTCACAGGTAACAAGTAGCCAAAATTTTAAAATGATACTTAAAATATCAGTGTACCCCAGTCAGCCATACATTACAACCTAAAACATTGTGTAGGTTCTCTTTGTGCCACCTGGGATGCTCTGGCCTCTTGGGGCATGATTCGACAAGACCGCTGGGGGTGTGCTGGAGTGTTTGGCACCAGGACGTTGGCAGCGGATCTTTTGGGTGCTGTGGGTTGCGGGCAGGGGGGCGTTGGCTCCGTAGATCTGACTGGTTTGTCCGGCGCGTGGCACGGACGCTCAATCTGAATGGCATCTGGGGAGTTTGGATGCCCTGCGCTGTTTGCCTGCTGGGACCAGGTCCAGCTGCCTTTCTATCGTGGTTGGATAGAATTCGCTCCCCACAGGCACATGGGGTTTTGTGTCCCCATTTCTTGGTTTGCTATAAATGATCTCTGGTAATCCCATATTTTGCCTTTATAGCTGCCTCCAAATACGTTCATATTCTCTGAAGTTCTGGATCCTTTTAGTTTTAATACTAAACTAACAGTTTTAGTGGCATTCATTAGATTCATTTATCTCATCTCAAGTCTGGATGTATTCTGGATTAATTTATTTGCATTGTGAGATGAAAGCTTACTTTCAGTCCATGCTTTAAAGCTCAGCTCGACTACTAGTTAAAAATAGCTCTGAACTTTGCTTCCCTACTGTGATGAATTGAACATGCTATTATTCTCCATTAGAGCACACCTCTCCCAGTACATATTGTACATTCCTGGTCAGGCATATGCAAGCGAACATGTAAACATGTGTTCGGTCTTTTGCGCTCAGCTGTCTGGTGCATTTGAATCACTCCAGTTCTTTATGTGATCTCCTGCCTGCTGGAGCCGCGCAGTGTCGGCTGAGGAAGAGGAAGAATTCTTCTGGTGCATATGTAACGATGTGGCAGCCCAAACTGTGTGTCCCAGACAGGATTTGGTTTTCCTGGGATGCCACAACTTCCTTCGAGTTCTCAGTCAGAGTGAACTTTTTGTCACAAATTCCAGTACAGTGAAAACAAGAACAGAATGTGCTTCAGGTAGTTCACATATCTCCCGGTCATTAATTAGACATTTATGCACGCTGGTAATGGCACGTTGTATCTGAAAGCAGACAGGTATAATGGCTTTGTTCTAGATGTGTTTATGCGACTTTTTCCCCTGGAGCAAGTTGTCTATCTGCTCCGTTTGAAGTTTGTTCTGAGGTACCAGAACGGTGCGTCAACCTGCTCTTAAATAAGCATGTTTTGGAAGCACTGTTTTATTACCATGGTTTGTGGTCTGTTACACAACAAAGGAAATTAAAGAGCGTTTAGTTGTATGGCTTTAGATGCAGGTTGTAAAACACGGTTGTGTGAGAAGATGCAGCACAGAGGTTGCGGTATAGAGAGGTTGCACATTATGGTGGATCCTAGGGAAACGTGCTGAAGTTAAAAAAAAAAAAAAAAAAAAACTTTAAAAAATGCGACATGCTGCAAAACCAAAAATGCAAAAAGCGCAAAACACTGCAAGTTAAAAATGCATAAAAACATCAAAGTAAAACAATGCAGATAAATATATATACAAAATCAAAGCGTAAAAGAAAAATGGAACAAAAGAAATTCGCTACATTAATAATCGTTAAGTGATGAGCTTAATTTAGCCTAGCGGCTAAACAGACCAGGAAGTACCAGTGAACAAGAACCTTTTTTTTTTAATTATTATTTTAATTTTTTAATAAGAACCATTGTGTTGTGTATTATTACAGAAACAGAATAAAGTCACAAAGTAAATATTAGCAAGTACTTTACCATAGATGTTTAACCATGCACTTAGATTTATTTGTGTTTTTGGTTTTGCAGCATTTTTCTTTTTGCATATGCTTTGACTTTGTATTTGCGGTGGGTTTTCCCTAATGTTCATACTGTACATGGACTTATGCACTTTGTCTCTAAAGGCCACCGTAAGGCACACCGTCCTAAATCTAATCTGTAAATGTGACCCATTTTGATTTGCTAGTCGAACTGCACACGCGGTAGATGCTGTTTGTTCCATTGAAAACTTAAAGGGTGATGCAAGAGCCATTGTAGATATATTTATTATTTATATTTATTCCAGAGGGTTTTCCCCTAGCAAGGTGTTACAATACGCCAACCTAAAGATAACAAAAGCCAAGACTTGTAACTACGTAATATTTCTTAACATAAATTTGTTTAAGCAAATATTCTCATCCATTAGGACATTTTGGTTTTCTTCTACACATTTCTTCTTGTTCTTTCTTTTTTTTTTTTTTTGTCACTACAAATAGGTGTCTAGATAATCATATTTTCCTTTAGCGTAAACAGCTGTGATTTAATGCATTCCTGTTTCCGAAGCACACACCACACACTTCATCTCGGGCTCCATCACTCCCTCAGGCCTTGTTTCATATTTAAGTGTTTGATTGAATTGTGCAGTAGGAAACTCGGTCTGCATTGTTGATGGTGGTGTCCTCTTGGTGTGCTTGTTGAATATCGTCAGATTCAGGACGTTAAAATCCTGGAATGTGAACATTCCGTTCAGGTTCGGTGAAAAAAAAAAAAAAAAAAAAGGCTCTTAGCTATATTTCGATCAGCCATAACGTTAATGATTAATAATGATTATCTGGTCACAGTGGTACCTGTCATGGTATTTTATTTAGAAAGTTAATCAGTTAGTGGATGTATTTGAAGCAGGATTTAAATCAGAGTCAGGGGAAGCTCAGTGGTTAATGCATCGCACTACAGTTCAGGAGGTCACAGGTTCAAAACCTAGTACCAGTTGGGCCCTTGTGCAAGGCCCTTAAGACCCTCGATTGCTCAGACATACAATGAGATAAAAAGGTGTGGGTCGCAGTACATGTAAATGTAGGCAGAAAACATGGGCTTAGATCTTTAGAAGTTGTTTTAGAATCTGAGTAGCTTTGACAATTGCCAAACGGTGGTGCCTAGACATCTAGATCTTATGGCTAAGAACAACAACCCATGATCCAGGTGACGGGGTCATGGACTATATAAACCAAAGCGGAACATCACGACCGGATCACAAGGCATCGTTTATCAATCAGTTAAAATGACCAGCTGGAATTACTTGCATACATTTCCCTTTGTTATGTAAAAGTGGGATTTTCTAGATGAAAGCCATTCTATTTGAGTCCTGCTATGGTTTTCCAAATTCACCACATATAAGTTCTGATTGTGTAAAGACACGCCATCTAGATGTCCATGTGTTATTGATCACGCGGTTAGTTTTATTTTGCTACAAGCCGGCCCATGTGCCGTGTGTGTGTGTGTGTGTGTGTGTGTGTGTGTGTGTGTGTGTGTGTGTGTGTGTGTGTGTGTGTGTGTGTGTGTGTGTGTGTGTGTGTGTGTGTGTGTGTGTGTGTGTGTGTGTGTGTGTGTGTGTGTGTGTGTGTGTGTACGCATGTGTGTTTATTTTGAACAGATTTTGCTCAGTTGAGGTTTTGCCAAATCATCCTGCAATGGAAATTCCAGCTCTTATTGAATGCATTCCTCTCCTCTCAGCTCACCGTTTCTTTGCCTTCATCACTCACTCATGCCTCATTTCATAATTGCAGACATGATTTAATTATGTGCAAGTGGGACATGTCTCTGCGCTAATGTTTGTAATGTATATACTCATCCTCTTTGCATTCATGTGTCCGATTCACTCGTAAGAGTTTAATGATGTGGGGGGACTTGTGAAAGCTGTTGAACTCTGATTGTAAAAGTGAAAGTATTGATTAGTTTTCTGTAACAGCAGGATTGAGAGCAGTGCTGGCTGCCGGACAAGATTATATTAGTACGTTCATTGTAATACATGGGTATATCTATATTAATAATCATAGAAAAGTGTTTGGCAGACGCTGTACATAAATAAATTACAAATCATGTCATTTTTGTTTAGCCTTTCACCTGCATGTTCTCCCTGTGCCTGGTGGGTTTGATGAACTTTTTGCATGTATAGTACAGTACCTGTCAACAGGGGGCACTGCAACAGATTTTGGCCCTTTGATCAAGCCAATTCATGGCGTCACTCCTTTATTTAAAAAAAATCACAGAAACCTCAGAGTCACGAGTGTTTATTATTATTGTTACTTTTTTTTTTCCAAGATGCATTCCTTAGTGATAATAACCTTTTCGACTGTTTATATCCGTCATGGGTTCAGATTCCTCATTCTTGGAGCTATATGCACTTTTAATTACAGGACCATAATAATTCCAAATAGTTACTGAATGCCATGGTCTAAATGTGGAAAAATATAACAATAACTCAGGTGTTATGTTCAGATATTTCAAACATTGGCACACACAATGTGACATTTTGACCCTAGAAAGGAATCAACAAGGGCTGGATTTATCATAACACTGAAGGTTTTTTTGTTGTTGTTGTATATTCCAGTATTCCCGAAGGGGAGATTGTATATTTGAATGTAGAAGGAAGCTGAGGTTAAAGCACAGGGTCAGTCACTCCAAAGGTTAAATGTTTCGCTCCAGGGCTCCACAGTGTGACTCATGACTGTCTTGGGACTTTACATTTAACCTTAACTATTAGATGCAAATATAATAACTGTAATGAAGCACCTCCAAACTCATTTAGTAAAAAGGTGCATGTATTAAAGTACACTTGATGATAGTATGCTTAATGTCTTGAATGCTCTCTCAGGTGTTATTAAAGAGAAAAAAGTAAGGAGAAATTATGAGATACGCAACAAGAGAGTCATGGTGTACTCTGTCAGTCAGTTGAATTTAACACAGAGCTGTTCAGTGCTTAATTCTGATTCTTTTTTTTCCCTTTCTTTCAATAGTAGCTCTGACAGTAAGAGGTATACTACAGTATATGACCACAACTACATGAAACTGACCATCGTAGCTTGTTGATCATCCCATTCCAGATTTAATCCCCCTTTTCTGTTACAAAAATCTCTACTCCTTTGAGAAGGCTTTCAGATGTTCAAGTTCATCCTAAAGTATTTGGTGGGGGGGTTGAGCTCAGGGCTCTGTGCAGGACACTTGTGTTCTAACACTTTGGTAAACCATGTGTTCACGGTGTCATGCTGGAACATGGTTGGGCTGCTTAGTTCCGGTGAAGTGAAATCCAAAGCTACAGCAATACAAAGTTGTTGTTGTTGTTGTTAGTATTTCGCTTGATCCCATCCAGGAGTCGCCACAGCACACCATCCAATCAGCAGACAACTTGGCACAGGTTTTACACCAGATGCCCTTCCTGACACAACCCCTTCCATTTTATGTGTGGGACTGGTACTGCATCCAGTGGCTGGGGTTCGGGTGGGAATTGAACCTGGGACTTCCGCATGGCAGACGAGAACCCTACCACTGAGAATTGTATGCTTCCAGCCTCCAGATACCATGCACATTTATGCACAAGAGCGCACAAGGGCGAAAAGCAACTGGAATGTAAGTAATGTGGTCAGATGCCCCACTGCACTCCAGGTCATTGATGATGATGGGCCAGGCAGCTGGGAGGCACCTACAGATACCACACACAGACCAGTTAAATACACTGAAGGCTAACTAAAGAGGTTGAATTTTTAAGAGCAAATATTCCCATTTATAAAACGTTGATGTGTAATTGAGAATACGGTTGGGTTTTATGTGATGTTTATTGAAAGGAGACTCCAGTGTCTCCAGTGTCTGTGTAGGTAAGATGTTCGAGAAAGTTTCTTTCACAGGAACGTCTTCAGGACAACGGTCTTTCTTGTTTCTTAGTACAAGACAAGCTGTGTTTGTCTTATTACATTCTTTGTATCTGTACATTGAGTTAAAAAGTAGGATATTTGAAATAAATACAGGAGGAGTTCAAGTCAAACTGGAACTTGTGATAAAATCTCGCAGCCATTTTAAAGAACGGGGATCCCGGACGCGGTGGCGTCATTCCGTGAACATTCAGTGAGTGGAACACTGATCCTTGAAAATCGACGGATAGCTTGTCGCCAACTTGCTGAAGAGACGCATCTGTCTGTGGGAACTGTACACACAGTCATTCACCAACACCACTTGCTCATTGCAGGAACTCAGCTACACACCTCATACAGTCCTGACCTCGCTAAAGCCATGTCCAAATGGTCATTAAAGGAGTTCCTGGGAGGCCAGCGTTTCTGGTGTACGATCATGGGTCCGTGTACTGAGCAAACTTTCTACCTTTGATAGAATCCAAACAAAAACTGCTGTGTATTAAAGGAATAAAACATCTTGGGACATGCTGCTATTGTAAAATAATCAGTTTTGGCATGGTTGATATAAGGCTGCGTCATATCAGGCCATATCACACCACAAATCCACAGCTTTTTTTTTTTTTTCCAGTAACAACACACCCCCAGATGTTTTCTTCCTTTTTGACTGCGTCAGTGTTCAAGTTTAAATTCCACTGCATGCTGGCATGAAAACTTTGGTTTTGCCTAAAAAGATGATAAGAAGAGAAATGCAAATGAAGATGCTGTACTGGAATAAATCACACATTTAAAAGCTAGTTAGATAGCAGCACTGCATGTGTTTCCTAGCTTTTCCAGCCAGAGTCCTATAAACTCAGACGATCAGCTCTGTTTAACTTCAGTATATTATTCATTTATCATCTTTAAGCATATTATTCTGTAATTCTTATCTGAATCTGGTAAAGTAATAAATGACATGTAGTTAGTTCTTGGGTGTTTACATTATTAGTGTCAGTTAAAAGAATCTTATAGGGTATTGTACTGGGAAGATGGAAAAGTAAAAAGTGTTAGTCAGGGTAAGGTATTGACGAATTCCTCACCATGTTAGTCACAAACTCCGAAATCAATAAACCTCAAACAGCCTTTAATATCTACACACACACACACACTCCAGCCTGGTGTTTAAACCTCTGGCTGGAGATGTAAGACTAGGCCTGATTTTACCATGTGACTTTTTTGGCCACATCGCAGAGGATTGCGTAACGTCTGGGGGCCCTTGCTTTGTGGTTTAAAAAGGAAGTCTATGTACATTTATACTTATTCATTTACAGGTAATGGATGTGTCATGATGGCAAGAGAAACTGTTGATGTATAAAGGAATGATATGCGATCCTATATTTCCTGTGCAGACTCAAAGTCTGGTGTCTACTGGAGATGTCCATAAACCATTTAAACCAGACAAGTGTAAGAGGAAAATATGGATACGCGATGATTCTGCCATCGCCGCGTCTCAGTACAGCCAGCTGGCTGCCTTAAATGTCAATGTGAGTTTTTATGAGAAGATCCTGTTTTTAGGACGGAGGCCCAGTACAAATATTTAAAAGGCTGCTGAAATGCCCGTGACAGGCTGTCGCTGGTCATCAACAGGTCTTGTGCATGTAGGCAGCTGGATTGTTTACTGTGTCTTTGTGTCATTGGGTATGAATGTGTGACCCACACACACACTCACAATGATAACGATGACAACGATGGTTCAGACGGGGTCAATGTCAGGGGATGATTTTGAAACAGAGAGCCAGGTGGTCCCTTTATGTTTTTAGCAAAATAACGAGTGACGGGTCAAAGGTTGGGTTTCAAATGTGAAGGTCAGCTACAATGACGGAGAGGTTGGCAGTAAGACCTGCAAAATATTCACGTATACTTAATAACATGCCTATGGAAATGTGTTGATCTGATGATCTGTTCAAAAACATATTCTAATATGTTTTGCTTTCATTAACTGTCTGTGAAAAAAGAATTCAATAAACATTTTTTTGAACAGAGAACCTTTAGAAGTTTACCCAGATGCAAAACAGAAGAGGTTTCAACCTTAATAAAACCCCAAATTAAAATGGATTATTTGTTTTTAGTGGCCATTAGCAGGCAGGTGAGTTTCAAAGATGAACTGTGTCATATGCAAAGTAGGGACAGGAAACCGTGTGTAAATGAGGTTTATGTGTGCGCTAATTGTTCTCAACAGCAACAGGTTTACTGTAGATGAACTGCCAGAAAAGTGAACTGAAAGCTTCCATACATATACAGAAGTGCCAGCGTTTACAGTTTAGCCACAGCGTTTATGATTTTTGGCTCCCTGCGCTGGCAGCACAGAGAAACACCTGAAAACCTTCAACTGTTAATATATTTTTTTCAAAGTTTATTTTTTATTAAGGCAGTTCACTGAAGGGGAAAGGACGTAAAATGTGAAAGAGATTCATGCGCTTCTTTAGGAGAAAATCTAGCCAACATTCCAGCTTTCAATGCGACCAAATTAAGGCTTTAAAAACAACACAGTGGTTTGTTGTCCACTCATTCAGTACTGTGTAAAAATCTTGAGCCTCTCAATTCCTTCATAGGAAATCAATTTAGATCATGTTGATTAAATTAAAGAAATGAAAACAGATGTTTTACTATGTCAGGCTACAAAGTGCCTAAAGATACGATTTAAAGAAATGCTTGTTTATGTACCAACGTCAACAGCAATCTCATTTCCCCCTTTGTCTGTTCCAACCACTCAGTATTCAGCATCACCAGTATACTAACCACCAGCCTGATCATGTTTTTTTATTTTATTTTATTCTTTTTCCCAGATTTTCTCCCTAATTTAGTCATGTCCAATACCTCCCCGTCACTAGGGGGCTCCACATTAAGGCTACTACTACCACTCAGCCGGGAGGGCCAAAGACTGTCACGTGTTTCCTCCGAACCACGTGACGCCAGCCGAGCGCATCTTTTTGAACTGCTCGCTCATGCGCCGTTGGGGGCGGTGTAACACACTCGGAGGACAGCGCTATCCGCTCCTTCCGCATGCGTGAGCTCACAGACGCCCCTGATTGGCTGTAGAGCCGTGATTCATGTGGGAGCTACAAATTACCTCTCATCCCTCCCCTCTGAGAGAGCTCGGCCAATCAGGTCTCTCGAGATGCTGCGAGAGGTTACAGCATCACCCGGGATTCGAACTGGCGATCCCCGGATGATAGGGCGAGCGCTTTACCACTGCGCCACTCGCCACAAAAAACATTCCTCTGAAACTGCTCAGGTACAGGGACTGGACTTGTAATGAGAGACCAAAACTCTAAAAAGTTCTTTAGGAGGAGCTATTCCCTCAAGACTGCACACAAAAATACAAGAATTCTCGAAAAATATGGAAGAAGAATATGAACAGATGTGAAGGGTCAAGACCTTCGCACAGTATATGCAATCATAAAGGATTATTAGTGTTGTGACTTGCTAAATGCCAAGAAGGCAGGATGGGAGTTAATGCAGTGATCACAGTGACTGAGACTGTTGTCTTGCCTTTTTACCCATCTGACAATAACACCGCATCTGACATACAGTAAGCTAGGATTTTTTGTGGAAGAAGTAATTTTTAAGTCAGTTTCTAAATAATACTGTAGCTAAACTTTTTTTTTTTTTATTGCTTTCAAATCTTTTTTTTTTTTTTTGTTCAGCTCACACCTTTTTTGCAGGGTCATCAGGTTTGCACAGGTTTTTACACCTCTTCAGGGCCTGACAATGTCCATGTTGATGAAATTATCTGAAGGACATACATTTTCCAGCCATAACAGTGAAACTCATAATAATAAAACCACGTCATGTGTTTTAACCATTATGCATTGTGGTTTTTGCTCAGTAAGGGAAGTAATGGGTTTTTAAAAGGCTGCTCTTGGATTGTCCCACTGATCAAATGGCACATAGTTTCCCTTCCACTCCATCAGTTGCATTTAATTCCTCTGATTATACAACTCCACTTTCCACTCTCCAGACGGAGAAGTAAAATGATCAGCCCACTGAGATTATAGACTAGACTGTAACAGTTTTTTTTTTTTTAAGGATTTTACATGCAGTTAGCTTCCATTTTCTCATAAATTCAATAATCTTGATTTTAGATCTAAGGAGTGTATAATCAAAGTTGCCAAATTTTCCAGCCTTAAAGACATTATTTCCAGTCGTCCAGGTCTAATTTCTCGGAAGGTCTCGCAAACAAAATTAGGACCATTTTGAACATGATCCAAAGCAATACAGTCTGTAAAATGAAAAATGATGTACTTCCATTGTGTCAATGTTTTTATGTTTAATTTTTTTCCCAAATAGACCATCATCATAAATTAGGCGCCTGTTGTTGATTTACATAGAAAATTAGCGAGATCGTTTTAGCTTTGACTTTTACAAGCCAAATTTTTACAATAATAAAGGAATAAAACACAATTGAGCGAGTCGTAATAGAAGAATTATCAGTGATGAGATGGTGTGAAGTGAAATATTTTCCAACAACATCACACTCCGAAGAGTTTTATTCCCTTTTCTACCACAGCAGTTTGATGAAAATGACATGTTTATCACTGGGATAGTTTATATCATGAGGTCATGATGGATTTAAAAGCTTGCCTTTTAGTGTCTTTTCTTTTTATATGTGTTTTAAAATTTACTGAAGGAGATGAACTGAAATATCTTTCTCAGTCTAACAAAATGTCAGCTTTTTAGTTATTATGCAGCTATTTATTTTATAGCATATTTTCTCAGTAAGTAGAGTAAATCTAATAGCAAAATGTATTTATATCATTTAATAATTCTATATTGTACAGCGTGACCATGCTCATGAAAGTGAATGAGTGTTATAGCATGCACAAGCAAGCATGATGCTCCAGGCCTGAACTTTACACAAACAGTCGCTTATTGTTTCCGTGCTGTAGAACCTCGGTGCACGCAGTGAGAGCGGCAGACTTCAGAAAGACCGAGCTGGCACACGCCTTCTAGGGTGATTTATGTTTAGTCTACCCTGCT
This sequence comes from Clarias macrocephalus, assembly GCA_011419295.1. Taxonomy (NCBI): domain Eukaryota; kingdom Metazoa; phylum Chordata; class Actinopteri; order Siluriformes; family Clariidae; genus Clarias; species Clarias macrocephalus. Next base: position 31,478 of record JAAGKR010000841.1, on the reverse strand, counting down.
TTCCCTTACTCTCGTCTGTTTTGGCCAGACACACAATTACGTCTGTTGCGTCAGAAGGCACATGGACACATTGGCAAAAGTATTAAAACCGTATGCGGGCGTTCAGACAAAGAAGGCTTTCAGTGAGACATGGGTTCCCGGCTTCGCCACCTCCAAACCAGACGATTATTTGCGCCATAAACCGAAGACTACGGGCCGTTCAGGGGTTCTGGCGCGCTTTTTGGGACGTGTCCAGAGTGGAAAGGTTCTCACAGCTGCCCTGTAAAACCTGTAATATAATACTGAGGCAGGATATAGCTTTAGCTGAATTCAGGGAAAATCAGTCCAGTATGAAAAGTCAGTAGTTAACTGTGGGTTCATTAAAATACAGCCTTCACTATGTTGCTTTGCATGATCTGTTTTAATGAATGTATCAAATACAGTACTGTGCAAAAGTCATGAGCCGCGCCTCATTTCTTCATATTTTGCTTCCAAAGAGCCAGACGTTCTGGCATTTTTAATGTAGTCATGAGGAATAGTTCTCCAGGCTTCCTGAAGGACTTTTTGGCTCTTATTTTTGGCAAGTTTTTGGCTCTCGTTTTCAGCCCAGTCCCTGTACCTGAGCAGTTTCAGAGGAATGTTTTTGTTTTTTAAGCCACGCGGTGACCTATGAATCATTCATGTGTAAAAAAAAAAAAAAAAAAACATCCAACTTAAGGCATTAACCAGTGAAAAACAGGTACAGATGATGACACATGATCAGGCCGGTGATTAGTACACTGGTGATGCTGAATGCAGAGTGGTATGAATGGACAAGAGGGGAAATGAGGCGCTGCTTTGGTTGTTGCATAAACAATTTTCAACTTTTTTATCTTTAGCCACTTTTTAGCCTGTTGGAGTAAAATTTCATTTAATTGGAATCATTCAATTTAATATGAAGAAATGAGGCTTAAGATTTCTGCACAGTGCTGTATATTGTATAGGTTAGAGATTTATGTATATAATTAGTACGAAATAACAAAGTAAGTTTTAAAATGGTCATAAACTTGTAGACTTGTCATATTTTACTACAATAAGTAAATAATAAAACTTATGCCTCTTTCAATTTCCTCGAACTTTTTTGTTGTTTCAGAATAGCTCTTTAAATCACGTTGTCCAATGTTGTTACCCAAATTATAGATTGAAAATAAGTTTAAATATAAGATAAATGCAGCAGACAGCAATAAAACGCTGTTTGAAAAAAAAAACAAAGAGAAAAATGAGAATTTATTAATGAGGGGAAAAAAAAGAAAAATGATAAAAATTAGTTCAAGATGAGTTAGCATAATTAATGGCACCCCATCATAGAATCACCTATCCTAACACACATTCTTAGATATCAGAGAGCCACTTTTTGTATTTTGGGAAAAAACAACAACATGCGGCTTCACTGATCCACATCTGTGCAGCTGTAAAACAAAGCAAGACTTCAGGCCAAGTGAACTGGCCCCGAAAAAACTTCTGAGGAGTGAGGGAGCGGCACAGAGCGGGTGCGTAATGACCGGTGTCAGGAGCTCTACTCGGTCACTTTGTTCAAGATGCCAGCGCTCTGGGGCCTATTAGAAGTCTGTCCGTGCCGTAACGCGCTGCTCCAGCAGACGGAAACCAAACAGCCAAATGGAGAAGAAAGAGGGGGGAAAAAGTCTTTTCATGTCTGCTCGTAAGCCTTAATCATGTGCAGCCGCTCGTACAATTCAAACACAGCTGCTAGAAGCATTAAGCTTGGGCAAAATTTTATCCCAGTGCCGCTGTACAGTAATAATGCATCACTATAGTGCGTGGATTTGTGCGTGCATTCACCAGTTTGTGGGCATCATCATTCGCTTTGGTGCTGCAGGGGAAACGTGGCGTCATTAAGGGTGAGGTGTTTGTACAGCCAGTGATGGAGGACTACAACAAACTGAGGTAAGGCAGGAAAGGTAGCCGTCAGCACATCATCGAATAAGAAGCCTGCTAGTCACATAACCGTACGTGTGTGTGGGGAGGTGCGAGTCTCATTTTAAACAGCAATATAGCATAGTTCATTTAGAGCCGCGCAGTACTTGCTGTAAATGTGAACGCAACAAATATAAACACACAAGTGATCCAGTCCAAGCACAGAATGAATTCCTCGCTAGCGTGGTCATAATTAGCTCAGTCATTAGTTTTAACTATGACTCTGCAGGGGGTCATGGCCCTCGTTTCTCTTTCTCGCTCTGGCAGACTTTCAGCAGGAAGCTTCCAGAGTTATTTTACGACAGGACGATGCTACAGTAGCGCCGAGTTCCAGCAGATGACCATGGAGAGAGAGAGAGAGAGAGAGAGAGAGATGGGACCTGAGCAACGTCAGCATGTTGATTTTTCCACACAAGGCAGTAGGCGTACAGCCAGGCTGAGCTGAGTTTCACTGAAGGGAGCGTGTTCAGTGGTGGAGTGTACAGCATGGCTGCACTGGCACGGAGAAGAAATCTATGCTTTCTGTTGCATATCGTAGTCCATCTTTCTGTCTCCTTGTCCCTTTCACCTGGGACGATGCTCCTTCGCCTTCAACAGTGGGAGGGTTTAGAGGCCAGAGATAAGATGTAGTCCAGTTTACCCCTATTGAACAGTGAAAATACGGGGAATGATGGACAGCGAGGCAGTGATAACAGAATAAAGGAAACAATGAAGCATTGTCTTAACATCAACAAAGCTAAACAAGCGCGCACACGAATAAAATCAACCATTTTTTAAATCATATGGTCTCCAGAAGTTTTGGCACCCTTCCTCTATATATATATATTGTTTATGAAAGCTTTGTATTGTTTGCTGTAATCGCTCTGTGCTGCAGTTTGAATGAGCTAACCTTGGAGAAGTTCAGACTCCAGAAGTGTTTTTTTCCAGTATGGTCTGAGAAAAAGAGAGGGAGGGAGAGCTCACGTTACCCAAAACGTGAAATGAGACTGTGTTGTTGTTGTTGTGCCTCGTTTGGCTGCTCCCATTAGGTGGCTGCCACATTGGTCCATCTGATCCTCACATTTGACTTGGCACTGGTTTTACCCAGGATGCACTTCCTGACACAACCCTCTCATTTCGAGGGGGTTTGGCGAGAGCCCTGCATCCAGTGGTTGGGTCTGGGGCGTTAGCCGGGCCTTCAGCATGGCATTCGAGAAGCCGCTGTGGTACAAATGCCCATGAAATGAGCATATCACATTTGTGTTCGTTCTAATTGCCCATGATAAAGTTAACATGTTATTAAAAAAGTGTTAAAAGCTTGGCTACACCCTATGTATAGGAAATGGCGTGCTAGTTCAGTGGATTTCTGTGGAGCTTCCGAGGGCACCGTGAGGGCAACATTTGTTTGCAAAAGGCACAAAAGCGTAAAATTAGTTGCATTCAGGCAAACTTATGTAACAACTACTATTGCATAATTATTAGTTGTTGTTGTTATTATTTTTATTATTATTTTTATTATAATTCATGGACTTAAGCTTGACCCAGTGACCTTTTATAACGCTATTGTAATCGTAATAGAAGCTGGAATAACATGATTGTTCTCTCAGGTGCCCTTTATGGTCATATTTAGGGCTTATGTTAACAATCGGTTATTGCCAGTCAGCAGATTAAGGGGTCAAACAGGTGTACATGTTTTGGGAACAAAACAATAACAGGTGGAGACAGAATCAAAAACCAAAACACAGGCACGTGACGGCTATCATGCAACGGGGGAATCCATGATGGCAAAAGTAAAATAGAAACTTGATCCAAAAAAAAAAAAAAACCTTACAATTCAATTCCATATTGAACACAATGCACACATAATACAAATATAGACTTTAAGTGTAAACGGTAGAGCAGGATAGATGGGTCGTGCTCTGACGGACATGAGTCATGGATTGTTGTGAACGGTTGTTGAAGTGGCAAAGGCCCTGTTCAGACTGCAAGTAAACCTCATGTGTTTCCCAAATCTGGTACCTATCTGCATTGGTTTTTCCACTTTTGGCGCCATTATCGCCATGTTACAGCCTTGCAGCTAAATTAACTACAGTATTTTCGTCTTCATTTCTTCCAACATCTTCCTGCTCATTTTCCAAACATGGATCGATGTCCATACCACGTGATCGTTTGGACTCGAACTTCCGCGTCGGGTTGCAAGTGACATAATGAACGTGAGGTTCAAATCAGATTTGCAGAAGTGCTCAGACGACATGAAAGCAATCTGATTTCGAACTGATTCCAATATGAATATGTGGATATAGGCATATGCGGATATTCCTATACAAATAAAAAGATATCTGCATATGCCTACATCCAGAGGCCTTAATAACACTTCGGAAACTCTGAGTTAAACCGAACTTCACGGCTGCTATTGCTGTTTAATCTAATTCTATTAGATGCATCCTTTACATGTCAATCTTGATTGACATGCGTATCTGTTGAACTAAATTTTCGTGATAGGAAAACAGACTGGGTGTATGATAGCAGGTAATTAACGTTTAGTTTAACAGAGCACGAACCTGATCATCACGTCATCGCGTGTGCTCTGCCTTTATCATCTGCTTTCCTGTAGTACTGGTCTGTTTAGTCCGGCTTCTCAAAACAACCTTGCGTGTAACATCCCTATTCACTTTCAACGGCTTTTATTAAATGATCTCATTACTGCTACAACATTGTTCATGAGTCAGTGCTTTGAATGACAGACAGAGTCTTGGAAAAGGTCACAACCCCTTTCACTATGGGAACGAAACAACATCAAGTTGTTGTCACTGACGAAACATTTATACAGTATATACAGGTGCCTGCTTAATTCTAAGAGGAAGATTCACTCCTTGTCAACATGCATATGAAAATGCAAAAAAATAAAATAATTTCCAAGGTGGAGAAACTTCTCTATTCTCTCGAATATCTCTCAGCTCTATTTTCGCTGATGAGGTGTGTATGGAGTGTTTGCTTTCGAAAACACTGACGTCACCGCGTCGACCTACGCATGCTCGCTGTGGTTTTGTGCAGGCCATGAATGTACCAGGACTCTATTTATCATGGCTGGTGTCCAAGATGTTACTCTGTTATATGTAGTTGTGCCGATGAGATAACAACATGTTTACGAGATAAAGTTTGGACATTTCAAAAATGATCTCGGGGTGGTGTGAAATAATACACCTTATCTCACAAGTGCAGACGCTGATAAACGGGAGTGGACACGTCTCGATGGAGAGAGTTTCGGGTCTGCGCGGTGCACGGCACTCGTTTTAACAAGCACGCTCACTAATACTGCTCTGAGTCCTCAGGTTAACTCCAGGTGTGAAAGTAGATTTAAATACTCAAAAGTTAAACCATGGGGGTGGTGGACGGTCCTGTAGATCTTGTAAGCTTCTCTTTGTCTCTACTTATTTTGCTTTAGAATAGCCTCAGCTAACTAACATTTCCAGGGTTGAATACCAAATAGCATGAAGTTTTAAGCTAGTGTACTATGTAGGGAGTCGATTACAATCCTTTGGTCCACACAGCATGTAGTCCCCTTGTTCAGGGGTTAGAGAAGGATTTATTATTCAGCCTTGTGTTAGAACCTCTTTAGCTTTGTAACTTGTATTAGCTACAGTATGAACAAAGACGTGTGTGTGTTTGGGGGGGGTCATGAACCTGTCAGCGCTTTTGGAAAAAACCTCTGCTTACATTAACTAGTATCAGTAAAAGAGTTGTGGTAAAAGCGCTCGCCCTATCATCCGGAGATCGCGAGTTCGATTCCCGGGTGGTGCTGTAACCTCTCGCAGCCGGAGGTCTAGAGAGAGCTGATTGGCCGAGCTCTCTCAGAGGGGAGGGATGAGAGGTACTTAGTGCTTCCACATTAATCACGGCTCTACGGCCAATCAGGGGCGTCTGTGAGCTCGTGCAACGGAGGGAGCGGATAGCGCTGTCCTCTGAGTGTGTTACTCCGCCCCCAACGGTGCGTGAGCGAGCAGTTCAAAAAGAAGCGTCCGGCTGGCGTCACGTGGTTCGGAGGAAACAGTGGTACCTCAGCCCTCCTGGCTGAGTGCTAGTAGTAGCCTTAATGTGGAGCCCCCTAGTGACCAGGAGGAATTGGACACGACTAAATTAGGGAGAAAATCAGGGAAAAATCCCTGAAAAAAACAAAGGTGACATAATGTTATCAGACATGTGTACTTGTGTGAAAAAGCTTCCGGGTCTGGTTTTAAATTGGCTCGAATCAACCCTCCTTTGCAAACCGCCACCGGATCTTTTAGTGGTACGCAGTACCAGACGCAGTACTGACCTACTTTCATCCCCTGGAAACTCTACAATATTACTGACATTAGAATCAAAGTTAACCTTAAGCAGTAGTTTTTCATCCTATAACTTTTAGCCATGTTGGTGTTTTTCTGCTTTTGATGTTTAATACGGGGATCAGGGTTAGCTTAGTGGTTCAAGCTTTGGACTACTGGTCGGAAGGTCCCAGGTTCAAACCCCACCAACCTCACCAAATTGTCACTCTTGGGCCCTTGAACAAGGCCCTTAACCCTCAACTGCTCAGATGAAGAGATAATAATACGTAAGTAGCTCTGGATAAGAGCGTCTGGCAAATGCTCAAAATGTAAATGTAGCACACGGGCATTTATTATGCCTTATTCCTAATGTGTTTAACATGATTAATTATGACGTACAGTAATATCACTGGTCTGGCCTGATCGCAGGAGCATTTTCATATCAGTTTCGCTCTTATAGATCAATCTTTATTTAAATGGAGAAATAAGAACTAGTTATTTGAAAATATCCGTATAATTGTGGACAGGGTTTCAGTCTGCAACGTGGTCAGGAAATTACAGTAAGTTTGGAGCTCTGAAAAGATAAATGTTTGCTAAATTACAGGTTGAAGTAGAAAGGAGAAACCACGCACAAGTTGGGGTTGGAAGTCATAGGAACCACGGTATATGCAAGTAGAAAAAGAGATTTGTATTTATCTGTACTTGGGGATATGTGTGCAAAAAAAAAGAGAGATCTTGGACCACTTAAGTAAGCCTGAAAATGTAATCTGAGAGTAGTTTAAAACCTGAAAAGCCTCATTAACATGTGCCAGCACATAGAGAATGAACCTCCGACCAACCCCTCCTTTCCTCAGGAAACAGCTCAGATGAGGGTAGAGGGGGAACAAGGGAGTGAGAAAACAAATTTCGAGGACAAAGATGAAGTGTTAATAGTGCGTATGACAGATGGGTGGCAGAAGGTGCTGCTTTCCCCTAGGACGCCCCATCAAAGCTTTGCTGAACACAGACGCTCATTCAGATTTGCAGCACAAAAGGGTCTTTTGAACAGCAGCCCAGAGGTTCAGACTTGCACTTTCAAGGCTAATGAACCTCCATGAATAAGTGCTTGTGCAGAGGGTTTTTACAAGGACATAGAAGGAGAGAGTTAGACTGAGACTAAGAGAGAGACAGAATGCAGAGGGTTTGGAGTCTCCAAAATAGGTTTGGCTTAAGATAATTTTTTTTAAATAAATATATATTATTATTATTATTATTATTATTATTATTATTATTATTTGCCAAGTACAGATTGCTTGAGTTACTTGAGGCTTTAAAATCAAAACAAATTATTTTGATACAGTCTCCAGATTGATAGAAAGGAAGGAACACTCTTGAAAACACTCCGCTTTCCAGACAGGCTGTGGTTTTTGTTCCAGGACCAACATTAAAAAAAAACACACACACACACACATCTCACTGCGCCCTAAAATAAACCAAGCATGATGGGTGGCTCTGTGAAATACCGTGTGTATGTTAAAATCCCATTTTGTCTTGAAAGCCATGATGCTAACACTTTTTTTATGACTCCAGCAATCACAATAGATTCATAACATTGTACAGTATATAGCATAAGTAATACCTTCCTTTCAATGTGTGGCATAGGATTGTATAGTAGTTATACATGCATGCAGAATATTTAATGTACAAGCATGTACATGGGCTTTAATAATGTCCTATGAATTGAGTATTCGTAATGCATCAAAAATGCATAATCTATGTGATGTTTTTATATATAAATAAATTACATATATGTCTGAAACCAGTACTTACTTATTAGTACTTATGATCACATTAAGGATTGTATTTGTATAATATGACTTTTATTATTTCAGGATGTAATATCAGCGCATTGTGATACATTTAAACATTCTAGGCACTAATTATATAACAGGATGTAATGTAGAAACCATTTTGCATGGTACATGGCATATAATGTACGTTTAGGTATATGATGAATGTAACATGCAATGTGACCCAGCATGATACAGAGGTACTATTACCACCTCAAGGGTATTTATTTTTCAGTAACCACACAAACGGTGTGTTTTATTCCTCTTTATTCCCTTTTTTAACAAAAATTTGCAAATCTGATTTTATTCTTTCAACTGACATATCATAGTGATATCATACTAGGGGCGTGTGCAGTTATGGGAGGAAAATTTTCAATCAAAAACTTTCTAGATAATCTCCTGCTACACTAACTTATCACTTATCCCAGCGTTTCACTAGTGCTTGAATACCATCGATATAGAAAGTTTTCTCAGTACCTTGGTGCTAATGTCTGACCGCTTGCTTCACGTCTGGACTGATGGCCTCCCAGGTACTCTTTTAATGTGGAAATGGCTTGAAGCGAGGTCAGGACTGTATAGGGGATGTCGCAATAACCGAATTCCTGTAATGTGCAAGTGGTGCGGTGGGCAGTACAAGGTTGTGAATTGTCCTGGTTTGACCTTTAGTGATTAAACCAGTCTGCTTTTTTTTCCATTAAAGGAAAGGGCCATTAAAGAAGTTCACAAGAGGTCAGCGTTGATGATGAGATAAAGCAGGAGTACTGAGAAAACTTTTTACAGTGATGGTATCCAAGCACTAGTGAAACCCAGAGGATTCTATGGAGAAATTTTTAAAAAATGTTTTTACTCTCATAATGGTGTTGAGAGACAATCTGTGCCATCCAAAGTCTCGGTTTGACTTGAACACCCTTGTAATTTTAACTGTTTATAAGGAACAGCCACAAAACCTCTTTAACCTGTTAGGTCTAATTCCCTTACTTCCTCTTGAGAACACCGTTAATAAGTGCACCCATTTGCATTTGTGCTTGCCGACAACTTTCGCCTATTTTGCCTACTAACACCATGCGGTAATCATGGCCTCGCTATTAAAGGGTATATAGAAACTATGATGTATTAGAATGAGCACATTGATATAAATCTCTGCGTCGAATATTTAAAGATTTAAGAATCCCGGCGTCCCTAAGATTGAAAGCGAGAGCCCTGGCCTAGCTGGGATAAAGAGCGCCGATTCTCAACATGACAACAGTCTCAATTTCTCTCCCTTTCAGCTTCCTAAGGCTTGTTCATCTGTTTGGCGCGTCACTGAGTCTGAGTCACTAGCCGACCTATTTAGGGTAAACAAATTGCGAGTGATCAGTTCAGCTATGTTGGGTAAACACTCAGAGTGAGACTGTGGACTTTCAGAGAGTTGTGAATGCAGGCAATAATGGTAGGTGTCAAAAAAAAAAAAACCTATGCATGAGAAGCCATGCTTGAAATAGTGACTGAAAACTGATCCGCACCTTTTGAAATTGTCCAAAGCGCGTCGCGCAGGCTGTAAAGAGAGTGCTGGCAGACGGGTCATTATCCTTTTTGTCACCTATCAACGATGGATAAACGGTGTCCATTTCAAACAGAGTGCCAAGGTCAGGGTTCAGCAAGGTCCCCCCTATATTTGGATGTGCTTCAATTCTTGCCTCACACCAAGGAGTATTATTATTGTCGTGCCCAAAGACAGTAATAGATGAAGAGTAGGATGATCTTATCTCCCAAGCCAAAACTCTTTACTGAAGTATTTCTGCTATTTATAGCAGAAAATCCAGAGAGCTGATTCAGAACAGGGTTATCACTGAAACTACTATATTTAATCACACATAAATTTAAATCCCCTGATTTAATACTACATCAGGAAATAGAATGAAATGATTAGTATTTTCGTTCAACCGGAGATGAAGTCAAATGCAAAGGGAAAATGTTATAAACTTTTAATCACAGGTCTAAAATGAAGTAGGAGCACAAGACACTGATCCAGAGTTGGATACCTGAAGTGATCAGTCACTGGCTTCTGAGTGATTAGCCTCTGACCCTGAAAGATAAGATGCACGTGGTCACAGTGTGGCAACACACACAGCACAGAACGTCATGATGAATCTTCATTCTGACCTATTGATGGGATTTCAATGAGAGCAACAAGCGATTCCCTCAGATGATTTCTCACGGCAATCAAAATGATAGTTTGGCGCCAATTCACCAGATACGTACCCTCACCAGATGCACTGCTTTCCAAGCTTCATTCTTCTGTGCAATATCTCCATGCACATGTAGCGAGAGGTCGTATAAGGCAGAATACAGTACGTCTGATGTACACAGGAATGGGTTTTGCACGAGTCTTATGTGATAAGAAATATTGTAACATGTACACAAATGGATGGAGACAACGAGAAATAAAGCTTGGAAAGAATCAGATCATAGGTGTCTGGTGAGTATACATAGCTATTATTTATCTTGCATTGCTAATCTACTAAGCTACTGGGCAAACAACAAGCTTCATGAGTGACTGACTTGTAAACACAGGGTAGGGCAGCCTGAGGTACAAAGCACGAAACCACAAAAGACAAGAATTTTAGGTCACATCATTAGATATTGGTTATATATGGATATAAATGGACTTCCTTGTGTTCATGCGCAAATTCGTACTTTTGTTAGAATTGAATTGTGCACAAGCTCGAAGTTTACTGTAGAGCGGTTCTAACTCACTGAAAACATTTACTCTATATTAGAACGTTATCGAGATGTCGCAAAAAAAAAAAGACAAAACTACAAACATTAGTCTTGTATGTGCTTAGGATGGCATGGACATGAGTGAGGCCTATAACAACCATATGCATATAAAATATAGGAAGCAAAGACATTGTGTTAATTAGAGTTTGCGTGTTCTCCCCCGTGCTTAGTGGGTTTCCTCTGGGTACTCCGGTTTCCTCCCAAAGTCCAAAGACGTACAGATTAGGCTAATTGGTGTTCCCATATTCCCCTTAATGTGTTCTTGAGCATCAGAGAGGGTGTATGTGTGTGTGCCCTTTGATGGATTGGCACCTCGTCCAGGGTGTACCCCTCCTTGTGCCCTAAAGTCTCCTAGGAGAGGCTCCAGGCCTCTGAGACCCTGAATACAGGATAAAGCGGTATAGACGATGAGTGAATGAACGAGACTACAATGATCAGACATATCATTAAACCCATTAACATTGACACCACTTAGGCTTTAGGTTTCTCTTGTGACACCAGGGCAGTTTTGGCTCCTCAGAGTGTGCCACGTTGGCAGTTGATCCTTCGGGTGCTGTGGGTTATGGGGTTGGCTCTTTGTGGATCAGATCATAGGTGTTTGATCAGATTGAGATTTGGGAATTTTGGAGGCCGGACTGGCAGCCTTGCGCTCTTTGCCAACTGGGGCGTGCTGTGGTGCACTGGGTATCATAGCCATCATTGACTTTTTTTTTTTTTTGCCGATTTGGATCATACTCATTCTGCGGGATCATACCAGATGGGCTGGTCTTTGGAAGGGATGAGCCTTGGGTACCCATGAGCATCAAATCATGGCACTTATTTAGCCATTATTTTACAAATAACTATTAGGAGTTCATGAAACTATTAAAATGTATTCTGCATAGTAAAAGTGACCGGTTACTGCTGTTGTATTGACTTTTCATTTCTCATCACAATGAAATGTGTTGAAATTCCAGGGAAGTCTGTGGTAATTACATTGGTGTGGTGTTCTAAACACCCACATACACTTTGACTTCGTTAGGAATGCTTGTACACCTACACATGCATTTGGTTATCCACTCAATCATGTGGCAGCCATGCTATTGAAAAAAAAAAAATAAGCATGCAGAATCAGGTAAAGCACGTCAAAATGAGAAAAATGTGATCTCAGTGAATCACGGATGTTGGTACTGGGTGAACGAAAATGGCTAATGGCTAAATGGCTGGATTTAACCACATGATAGTCTCTGAAATGTACACTGAATGTAGAAAAAACAAAAAAACATCCAGACTGTTGGAGGAACCACCTTGTTGATGAGAGGCATCGGACAGGAAAGCTATGCTAACTTCAGTAACCACTTTATACAACCACAGTGAGCAGAAAAGCATCTCAGAATGCATAACAGAATGCGAGGCTGGATATCCTGCAACAGCATTCGACCCGATCAGGTTCCACTCCTGTCAGCCCGGCTCACTGACAACACCAGGTGATGCTGTTCCAAACTTCGGCTACGCAGGTCTGAGGTGAGCCGGTATCCATTGTATCCTCACATTCCTTAACATTTCATACAAAGCCTGACTTGCAAAGGTATATTGACAAAACCATCAAAGGGGAAATGAATCACATCCTGAACATGATTTTGGTCACGTAACACGTAATGCACGTGAAAGAGAAATCAAATATACACAAGGCGGCTATGCAAATAGACCTAGATGTGATGGCTCTTGATTGAGTGAAGCTTTTTTTTTTTTTTTTCTTTTTTTTTCTAGGCATTTTTAGAGTCAAGCTCACTGCGTACTGGAGCAAAGGTCTCTGTGAATGTGTGCTATGGAGCACAGGCGCTATATGACTCAAGATGGTCAAGAACAAATATGCCCATAAACAGAACAAACAAGGCCAAAGGGTTCTATATGATATGAATGGCTTAGCCAAGTATGTGGAGAATAAGAATAAAGGGAACCAGGAGGCATATGGATCGTGCTACCTGAGAAACTATATTTGCAAGTCTTGAGGTGTTTTATGAAAGAAAGATATGTTCATGATAAGCGCTATTAATCCGCCTTCTGTTGAAACCCCATTAAATCCTAATTGCATTCTAACACCTATCAGTGTAAACACACTAAAGAGCATTTAAATGGAGACACTTGGGTTTAAACGTGGATCTAATCAGCGCTTTTAGAAAGAGTTGGTGTTTACAGAAACACAAAGGCATTTGGTGTGAGCAAATATTCACCGCAGGTGAGTGATGTCATCGTTCCCAGTGCGGCTACGGTGAATGGGGATTAAGAGCTTTGTCTCTGTGTGTGACCTCACTGATTAGAGCCATACCTCGGTGCGTATCAGTTGCTCCCTCGAGAAAAAGGAAAATTCTTCCACATCACGCTATAGTGGCGTATTTGTCGTAAGGTTTTTTTTTTTTTTCCCCTCCTCCTCACATATTTCTCCAATCACACACATGGAGCATTTCGCAAATGTACCTACTCATGCTGAAACAAAAACACAGTGGAGTGTACACACACACACGCACACACACACAGCAGGGGAATGAGTGCCACGTGTGCAACCAATAACTCGTGTCTCACTCAAAGTAGATATTTAAACACTATCCAGTGTACAGTATATGGTACTTTTACACTGGACCTGTGATCGCTAATCAGTATACGCTTTATACCGCATACTCAAATCCGATTCATTTCCCTTTAACAGCACGTTTTATAAAGTCTTGAGCCGGACCTCATTTCTTCACATTAAGTAAAATTAAATCATGTACAATAAATTAAACAAATGTTTGCTGCAAAGTGCCTAAAGATAACATGATTTAAAAAATGGTTGTTTACGTACCAACCTCAGCAGCGACCTCATTTCCCCTCTCGTCCATTCCAACCACTCAGCATTCAGCATCACCTGTATACAAATCACCGGTGTCATCATCTGCACCTGTTTCTCACTGGTTAATGCCTTAAGTTAGCTGGGTTTCATGCTTGAATGATTCATAGGTCACTGTGTGGCTTAACAAACGAAGAACATTCCTCTGAAGCTGCTCAGGTACAGAGACTGGACTGAAAATGAGAGTGAAAAATGTGAGACAATTCAGTCCTTCAGGAAGCTTGGAGAAGTATTCCTCATAACTACATTAAAAATGCAAGAACGACTGACTCTGTGGAAGCAAAATCTGAAGAAATGTGGGGCGGCGCAAGACTTTTGCACAGTACTATACCTTTCTACAGACGTAAACGGCACATAAGACATTTAGCTGCTCAAATATTTCAACTTGTATCATGTGGCTATTGTTCCACCGGGTCCAGTTCTGTGATTCTTCATACCTGCGCAAGAATGTGCTACTGAATGTACGTAGGGGCGGGGCTAGTAGTACTGTTAAAAAATTTTTTAAAAAGTAAATAAAATCACAAAATTGTATAAACTCAGTGATCATTGATAATTATTGCACAAATGCAGCACGTTGTTTTCATTTTCGTCTCGTTATTGTCGATGAAATCTGAAACCGCTTTGTCAACCAGCCATTCCGTGAGTAACTGCATCGCCACTAATCTGTTTAAACAGTCAGATAAAGAAACCACACTAATCCCAGCACCTCATGCATGCTGCATATAAACCCTAGGTTTTGTCAGGCCTGTTTGGGCCTGTTCTTCTTTTTTGTACACGTAGAACAAAAGAAAAAACCAACAACAACAACGACGACGGCAGACTACACGATAAGATCTTTTCACGGAACACGCTGATGTTGTGTCCCTCATGACCACGTGACACTACGACATGCTGAATCCTCGCTGTACGACCGAAAGCTCGTTTATTGTAAATGTTTGTTTTACGCTGTATGTGAGAAAGTGTCCGTGTGTCCACCTGCGCACATGTTTGTGCAATATCGGTCTGTCTGGAGATGACGCGCTTCTTCCTTTCGGCCTTTGTCGCCGGTCGGTCTGTCTGTCTGTCGTGTAGGTGTGAATGCTGAGTAAAACATGAACCACACTGTATGAACTGTTTTTCCTCTTTCACACCCACTCGCACACTGAGCTTCTGCTTCACCCGCTCACACGTTCTTGTTATCGTTCTTACTGTATGAATTCCCACATAGGGGGTTTATTTGTGAATGTGCAGAGGTGTTTAGAGTAGAGTATATTTGTGATTTTATTGGTATGAAACGCTTTGGAGAGGTATGATGTAGGGACAAAGTCAAACCGCGACTCGTGATGAAGAGTCCCGTGAATGAAGCCGCGAAAGTGACTGATTAGTGACTCTTAGCCACAGGAAAACATTTCAATCATGCAAACGTTTTAAAGAAGGCCGTATGCTTGTGAATGATGATCCCACATTCAATGATACTTGAAAACTCTATACACACATGCGCGCGCCACTTGTACATTACAGGAACTCGTACAGTTCTGACCTCACTCCAAGACATTTCCGCATGTTTGGGCCATTGAAGGACTTCTTGGGAAGCCAAAACTTCATATTTGAAGTACGCAGTCTGGTCATGACTCCGACATATTGAGAGAACTTTCCGCCTTGATGGTCTCCAAGTGCTAGTTAAACTCTGGGATAAGTGCATTAGTGTAGCGGTGGATTATATATTGAAATCCCGGTTTGACTCGAACTCGCCTTATGCTTTGACGGGAAATGTACGTGAACAAGGTGAAATTAGAGCATCTGTATAGAAAAGGGTGCAATTTGAAAGACAATGCTTTAAATACTACAGTGTTTTATGTTTGAATGAGCTTTGCTTGTTTGTTGCTTGGTTGGTTGGGTTTAATTCTTTATCACCAGTATAAAGGTGTGGTTTTTCTGGATAAGGACGATGATTTACAGTAAACGATATAGGACCGATTCCAAGGCCCGTGCTTGTGCTCTTCTCATTGTAAATGAAATAATATAAGAAGTCCAAGGACTTTTCCATATGAGTAATATGTTTATAATGAAAAACATACAAGCAAAACCAAGGACTCTGATGTGTGTGACCGTGACCCCGATGTAAAGATTAAGGAAAGATGTGTCAAGCTGCTCCGATTATCTAGTCCTCAAAACCAAAGAGTTAAAGTGTAAAATAAACTGAAACCTACACACAGATATGCGGGCAGATTCGAGACACCTGCATGTAACAATAAAGGCTCGTCTTTAAGGGGATGTTGTGTCTGATGATCAGAGCTGACAAAAAACACCGAACCTGCTCCTTGTTTCGGAAAACCGGTTTTAATCTGACAAGGTCTTGCTTTTGATGATGTACTCTTGAAGGAGACGTGTACAGGGGCACACACACACACACACACACACACACACACACACACACACACACACACACACACACACACACACACACACACACAAACAGAAAGCACTGATTGTTAAAGGCAGACAGAAGAAAGATGAAGTGATAACATAAAAAGTGTGTATGTTGGGGGTAAGAGAGCGAGCGAGGGGGAGGGGGGAGGTGAGGGGGAGGTGCAGGGGAAGTCCATTTAGATAAAATGTCAGGTGACTAGAGAGCACATTTTCAGGCTGTGATGTCATGGCGACACTGATACTAGCTCTCGGCCCATTGTTCTCTGGGCAAGTTAAAAAAATAATTTAAAAAAACATGCACATGACATAACTGTCCAATGTTTTTAGAGGACTTTCTGGCCAGATACAAACTAAATGTGGCTGCACAGTGTCCCGAAATGAGATCATGGTCATGTCTCATGAGTTTTTTTTTAGTTTTTTTTTTTTTTTTTTCCATTCTGAAAACAATACGAGTACATTTATAGACGACACGACTGCCCTTAATCCAGAAAAGGTTTCCAGGTTTCTGTAATAACTGATATGCCCATGTAATGAAGACCAAGTAATGTCGATCTAACCGTGATAAGATTTGCAACAGGACGGATGTAACTGGCGCATTTGTAAGAATTTATAGTAAAGCTGAAATAATTACTTCTTTTAATAATAATAAAAATAATAATAAAGCGTGTGAATGTGTGTGTATATGGTGCCCTGTGTTGGATCAGCGCGTGTTTCCGTGTCATGCTCAGTGTTCCAGTGTTGCTCTAAATAAATGGCTACCATAAATATTGAGCAAAGGTCAGTGTGATATATATGGTGGAAAGTTTGGGTCATTTTATTAACTCGATTCTTTTAATCTCGTTCATCAGTCATTTAGTTCTGTTTTTCTGATCAGAAATAAAAATAATAATAATAACAGATTATCAATAAACAGACCCCCAACACGTCTACATGCACACGTTTGGGCTATAGTTCCAGGACGTATTATGATATAGAGTGAGCAGCTCACCTCTCATATCTTCTGGTCCGAATCGTTCGTTCTTTTGTCACGTGACTCTCATAGACTCTTTGCACCGGAAACAGAATTGAGCGCTTCTTCTCATGAGTCTTCTAGTCTGAGTCGTTTGTTCTTGTGAATCTATTGCACTGCATAGCGTCAAATGAACGCTTCAAATGAACGAACGACTCGGACTAGAAGACTCACAGGTAACTACTCACTTCTGTTTCCTGTATATAACCTACGGAGGTTTTGTGATGCTTTGCACATGCGCGCCCATATATATATATATGTATATATATATGTATGTATGGGTAGATAACTGGGTCAGAGCGTCTCCAAAACAGCAGGACGTATGGGGTGTTCCTGATATGCAGCGGTTAGTACAGTATCCATCTACCAAAAGCCAGTGGTAGGACAAGTGGTTAACAACTGACACTTCATAAGTCATGTTCTTGTAAGGGTTGAAAGTTTTTTCTTTTTTTTTTTTTTTTTAACGTGTTACTCAGCAACTGTTAAAATGACATTGCTGTGGGCAATAAAGTTTGTACTCTAAATCCAAATCACATTCTGCTGTAGGAAGCAGTGTGTCAGTATGCCAATTTACACTGCTTACTCATAACCCTTATTATTGAAATGATTCAGTTTATTTTTCAGTTTTGATAACAATCTCGATGTTTCATTTGGGGTATACAGTAAACATCCCTGAACAAACCGGCTCCTTTTCAGTCAGATCTTGACATCTTATTAATACTTTGCATTTTATTTGCATTTCTATTTCTTTGAGGGGCGTTCGAGTCAAACCCGGGACATGTGATGAAATTTCTCGGGAATTAAGATGTGAAAGCCGATTAACCTTTATGGAAGACTTTTACGATAGTCAGACTCTTATCCGCAATAAACCGAAACTTTCTGAAGAAGGCCGTATATCCACGAATGGCGTTTCTGGACGAGGTAGCTCGGATCTCACTGCAGTCGTTCCCGTGAACATTCAGCACGTATAACTCCAGATCCTTGAAAATCGATGGTTAACTTGGACGCATCCGTTTGTGGGAAGTGTATACACACTCATCATTTACCTACACCACTTCAACATTACAGGAACTCGGTTGAGAGTTATCACCACGTCTCCTATGGCGCCCTGACAATGTTCTAAGCTATTTACACATATTTTGGCCATTAAAGGACTTCCTGGGAGACCAGTGTTTCAGACATGGAGCAGGAAGTCAGATCAAGGCTCCAGCGTACTGAGAGAACTTTCTACAATGATGGTATCCAAGCACTAGTGAAACACTGAGATAAGTGCATTAGTGTAGCAGGGGATTATATAGAGAAATAAAGAGAGTTTTTACTAATTTTCCGTTATTCTGAACAAAGTCCCGGTTTGACTTGAACGCCCCCTGTACATGTGCTGTGATCCTCTGCCTGTATTTATCCATTTAACAAATCATCCTAAGTAATGACTAGTTCATACAGAGATGCTTTCTTCTCTTCTCTGTAAATCACTCACATGACCTCCCACAGCACCAGCTAAGTTCAGGGCAACTCTAGATCGCACATCTGTATCTCCTTGTTTTTCCTTCCCTCTTATTTTCCATCCATTATGCTCCCTTTCCTTAAAGGGCCAACCGAAGAGATAATTATAGGTGCAGTAGGTAAGGAGCAGGTCATGAAGGGGTGCTGGTGCTGACAGCAGGCTCGGTTTTTTTTTTTTTTTTTTTTCTGTTGCTGCTGGGAATCCGTTTCCAGAGTGAAGGCTGTGAGGAGACATTTCATCATTGTCTGTTTCGGCACATCTGTCCTTAATTTAAATGTGACTCAGAGCAGTAACGCAGATGCAGACAGCTTTAAAATTCAGACGCGAGGGGGTTCCCGTTTGCCCTTAGTGTATACCCAGAGATGTTAAACAGCTTAATGTTAAAAAGAGAATCTTTTACATGCTGAAAAAGTATGTTTTATTCATTTACAGCTTTGCTGCTGCTTTAAATCTGCATTTAGTCCGGATTTCCCATAATTTAACTTTAAACATCTTTTTAAGAATCCCCGCTTCACATATGAAAAGGAAAAGGTTTGGTCTTGTCATTATCCTTGCACTCACTCACTCATCGTCTATACCACTTTATCCTGTATACAGCGTCGCAGGGGGCCTGGAGCCTATCCCAGAGGACTTGGGGACAGGGTGCCAATCCATCAAAGGGCACACACACACATACCACACTTATTGGAAACACCAATTAGCCTAATCTGCATGTCTTTGGACTGTGGGAGGAATCCGGAGTACCTGGAGGAAACCCGCCAAGCACAGGGAGAACATGCAAACTCTATGCGCACAGATAAGAGGTGGGACTCGAGCCCTCGGCCCTGGAGGTGCAAGGCGACTGTGCTAACCACTTTGCCACTGTGCTGCTCATAAGTCGTAGCCAGATAACACTGGAATACACCTTCGACTTTCACATGCTAAAAATGAATCGGGTTAATTCAATCAACTTCTATCACTTCATGATTTAACAAATTTCGTTTATTGATTGTAAAAATATGTATCATTAAAATTTGACTTGGCGCGTCATTGGCATTTTCTTCAAAACTGATTACAGATGGTCTTTTGTGCACATGAGACTGAATTACAGTATGTTGAGGGAAGGAGGTGGCTCGTAACTGATATGTTCTATTCACGCTGTACAGTGCCAAAACCGGACGAACCACTACTCAACTTATAGTGATTACTCAATTTTTACGTGCTGTAGACGTTTTGTCAGTGTTTAGGAAATTGTTGTCATGTCTTTTATCTTTACTTTAAAAATAATGGCACCCCTAGTCATTGCATCATCAATTATACTCTTTTTTTTTTTTCTTTTCTTTTCTTTTTTTTTGGACACAATCTAGAGTACGGTACATCACGTACAGTATATACAGCACCGGTCGCCATGCTGCTCAGCCAGACAGGAAGTGCTTTAATCATGATCTTCCTGTCAGACTCATTCTGAAAGCTGTTTTGTCTGCTGAGTGCGCTAACACACTCACCAGCTGTTAGCACCACAGCTGGAGCTCAGTGTATATGCGAGTATGCGTGTGTATGTGTGTGTGTGCGCGCAAGGCAGTACAGTAGATTACTAGAACAGATATTACTCTCAAGTGCTTCCTACAGACCACTGTTATGGCTGCACTCGAGATGGTCCGAGTGATAAGTGACTTTTATAGTCTTCGTGTAATGATGTTTTTTTTCTTCTTCTTCTTAACCTCAAAGGAAGGAAAAAGGTTCATTGAAGACTGCTTTTACTAAATATATGATGAAATGTAATGATGACAATGAACTGGATGGACTAGATAAAAAAAAAAAAAAAAACAGAACCGAACGATTAGACGTATTCGCCAACGGCAGCTATTCATTTTCCTTTGTTTATTAAAGAATAACATATACTATGCTTTATGGCTCAGAATTATTATATGACTTATTCTCTTGATTAAAATTTTTTTTGCTTATTTGATTTTCTTATTGCAGAAAAACGTAGTTACAGCTTTACCAGAGTTATAAATCAGTTCAGTTTATGCTTTATTCACCACATATACATTACTGCACAGTGAAACTCTTTATTCTTCACATATCCCGACTTTTTGTTGGAAGGCAGGGGTCAGAGCACAGGGGCAACCAATTTTACTGCACTCCCGGAGTAGCTGAAGGGCCTGATGGCGGCGACCTAGCGGAGCTGTGTCTCGAACCGCCATCCTTCCATTCAGGAGTTCAGGAATCAGAACCGTAACACCCCAAATCAGAGATACGGGAAAATCTTAGAATGATTCCATGTTTATTTTCTATCCAAATCGATGTGTAAACCCTAAAGTGAGCTCATTTAATATAATCCTGTGATTTGCATTTCTTAGATCTGTTGTTTTCCTTGACTGACTTGTTCTGTGTCTGGTTGCTTGTGCACCAGAGTTGCCTTTCTTTTTGGGACATTCCAAACTCTCGTGTTGGTCATGCCAAACGCTTGTGTAACGGCTCTAATCGAATTTGAATCTTCTCTCAGCATTTTAATAGCTTGCTGAATTGTTTTCTAGACAGCTCTGTGGTTTTATACTGGCTTATCCTTTTTAAAAAACATGTACCTGCAGTTTTCACAGGGGGAAACCCAGGGCACATGCCAAGCGTAGGCTTTCAGAGCTATTAGGTGTTTACACACGGCACACCTTGGCAACAAGAAACACCTGTCAGTAACGTTTTCCTGGATTTTTGGTCTCTTGCAAAATGGGTGGGTTTAAACAACATGTGCCATGTTCTAAGTTGTTTAACACAGCCAGATGTAAATATAATGACATTTCTGTTTGGCTCATATACATTACTGAAAAGTGAAATGCTGTAGATGAAATTACAGATATAGGGACAAATGTTTACTGTGACAGGCTGCAAAGTGTCTACAACAATGTCTCCTGTCTATACAATTGAAAAATTGCTTGTTTATGTACCAACCTCAGCAGCGACCTCATTTCCCCTCTCGTCTGTTCCGACCACTCAGCATTCAGCATCACCAGCCTGATCATCGGTCATCATCATCTGCACCAGTTTCTCACTGGTTCATGCCATAAGTTCGATGTTTTTTCTATGCTTGAATGAGTCATAGGTCACAGTGCAGCTTAACAAACCAAAAAGCCTGGAGCACTATTCCTCAAGACAACATTAAAGAAATGCAATAAAAATCGAGCTAAATACTTTTCAAACAAAATACTTGCCCAATACTTTTGCCCAGAAAATCTTTTAATCTCAAGTTCAAATGGTTTCAGTGCATAGCAAAACAAAAGAGTTGGCCGTTCCAATACTTTTGGTGCAGCGTAAACAATATTCAGATAGTTATTGTTAGTGGGAGGTTCACACAGTTTTGCTAATGTTTTGTTTCATGACGATCTCTCTCTCACACACACACACACACACACACACACACACACACACACACACACACACACACACACACACACACACACACACACACACACACACACACACACACACAGATTGTTCTAAACTGTACTCAATACTGATAATAGATTTTCTAATTGTTCACAATACTTAAACAATGTTCAAAAATAGAGAGTGTAAAAGGTAGAGAGTGAGATAAATCTGAAAGGGAGATGAAACTGGCGTCATCCTGGTTTTCTTGGTCGTATCACACCTACGAACAAACACATTGAACAGTAGTCTTAGTGTTCTGTGTTATCAGAGCATAACTCAGCTCGGGGTGAAACACACCAGCCTGGATGGGTGTGTGACAGTTTGCTCAGTGATATTCAACAAACACTGTGCAGCCATAGCAACATAATCGATGTGAACAACCTGAGGAAAAATAACACACTGTTATAGAAATAGAGAATTAGTACCAAAAAATGCTGCATGAATATAGTATATACAGTGTGAGGCTCAGTGCAGCATTCAGCCATATATCATTTTTTACTAATGCTTATAACATATGACTTTATACAGTTTTTTAACAATTTGTTAAATAGTTTTGGTAATTAATTAATATTGTGCATATTTTTTCATATACGTCGTCTTAAAGAAATGTTAGGATTCCAAACTATCGCTTCATGCGCTTCACTTTTTACCCTGACAAGCTCATCACTCACAGATTGGATCAATCTAGACACATCAGACCACATAACCATTTCCCATTGCACCAAAGTCCAATCTTTATGATTTCTAGCCATTTTAAGTGTTTTTTCCTGATTAGTCTCACTAACAAGTGGCTTTTCTTATATCCATACAGATGTTTTGTCCCAGTCCTGGGAGTTCTCATTACCTTGTGTGCATATGGAAATGCTATTACCGTCACTATAAAACAAACCGCTGATTTCCACTGTCGATTGTTTTTATAATTTATTTTTTACCATTCATCTTTACTAAGCATTTAATTGATCTCCACTGATGATTTATTTTTTCTGACAGCAGTTCTTCAGTTAAGTTTTAGGTTTAGCATAGTCCTTACAGGTTTTAATAATGTGTTGAAAAGTTCTTAACCCATTTCCATTACAGTGAGAGCTCAGCATACAAATTTAATCTATTCCAAAGGCAATTTCTTAAAGCTAAAATTCGTATTGCGAGTCACATTTTCCCATAGGAAGTAATGTAAATGCAGATAATCCGTTCCAGCCACCCAGAAATATTACCAATATTACCAATTTCCGATACTATAATCATATTTTTGCATATGAAAAACAATCATAAGACATGTAAATGAAGTAAAATATTAAATAAATAGATATTAACTCTCACTTAACATTAATTTGCTGCTTTAAAGACGAAACAGAAGGTGTCTCCCTTTTTCTTCTTGCTACTGTCCTTGCCAACATTCTTGGGCTACATCATGCAATGTCTTCACTAAATCTTGTACGGAATGCAAAAAAACCCCCATAGAACCAGTAACTTAGCCGGCGCTTCACATGCCGTGGCAAATTTCTTGCAAAATTTCAGTTCTTAAGGCAAAAATTCGTGATGCGGGGCATTCGTATGCCAAGGTACTATTGTAATATTTCAAATCTCCTTAGTTGTTTTTGGTTATTAATGCAGAACAATAATATTTTTTTTGTTCATGCAGTGTTTTTTGATGAACACACATGGTGATGTATTATAATAAGTAGAAATAGAGTGGTGTAATGAGGTACAAGGGTATGACCACACTGTAGTGGAATAATTTGTAGCACTACTAGTATAATGCTAGCTTATTGCCAGCAGTCTGTGTTCTCGGTTTGAGGAAATCTGCAACTCCCTTCTTTCAAATGAAACCATAATAAAACTTAATGGCCATGACTTCATGTAATTAGCGAAATTAAGTTACTCACCAGAAATCATGTTGTTTTATAGACCTACCCGACCCCACTGGATGATATCTTATTAATCCCAAAGCGCTGTTTTTTTGGCATGTGGGTTCTGCTATTCAATGGCATCACACGTTCATTGTTCTTCTGGGGAAAAGACTATTCAGTAAACCCTCCATTGCATCATGTAGAGACCAGAGAAACCTAGATCTCCATGCTGATTGGAGCCTTCTCAGGGACTGGAACCTCAGGACAGTCCTGTATTATGCGTACGCTCTATCTACAGTGCCTGGGTGAAGATGTACACAGATAGAGTGATAGTGATGTGGGCTGAAGCTGGAGATAGAGCTCTACAGACTGCACAATGAGGGTGATACAGTGCATTCCTCCATTTCTTTGTGTTTCTCATTTACTTCACTTGTTCAGGACTGGAAATGGACAGACATGCATTTAAATCATAAAACGGAGTCTAATGGAGTTCAAATCAATTCTAAGACTGCATAATCGAATCACACCTCTGTGAGAATGTACGAGCCAATGAGCCATTTTTGTTTTTTTTCTTACTTTTTCTTTTTTTACATTGACTTCACTAAAGTCAAAGACTTCACCTGTTCATTTCTTTCTTCCTTACTTTGCATTTGTTCTTCTTTTTTCCTTTCAAAAAGAAATGTCTTCCTTTTTCTTTCCTTTTTTGTCTTTCCTTTTTCACAGTGCTGTTTTTTTTTATTATTATTTGTTTTTTTTTATATCTATGGGTCTATTTATTTATTTATTTTACTTTATACATTTATTTATTCAAAGACTTTAATTGGATGTGGGAGATCTATCTTTTCTTTCTTTCTTTCGTTCTTTCTTTCTCCTAAGGAGGTCATGCTGAAGGCACAGTGTGTAGAGCTGTAATGCTGAGGAAATGCCATGTATTTTAGATACTT
The DNA here is from genome assembly GCA_011419295.1 of Clarias macrocephalus. Classification (NCBI taxonomy): domain Eukaryota; kingdom Metazoa; phylum Chordata; class Actinopteri; order Siluriformes; family Clariidae; genus Clarias; species Clarias macrocephalus. The sequence continues at coordinate 6,669 of JAAGKR010000841.1, read as the reverse complement.
GGACTGAAAATCAACAAAATAACATTTGATTAACAACTGATAACAACAACTGATTGTGTAGCACAAAATGTTCTCAACTAGTGATATACATAATGATCGAAGTCTTTTATTCCTGACTAATGAATGAAAGATTTCCGAGTACATTCTGAGCTCTATGCGATCCTCAGGCCATCTTTTCTTCCTTTTTGGTTCAATTTAAGTATGTGAAAAAGGAACCAAATAACAATCTTACTCCCTGCCTATGTGATGCTCTTCTCCCAGTCTCTCTGATTACTGCCTGTGACACGCGAGGACTCTGAGGCTGAAGTGGAATGTAACTGTGTGGAAAAATAAATGCTTCGTCATCCATGTTTGTTTCGGGTTGGCAGGAGCTGGCCTTCACCACTCCACTGTTCTAGCGGCTGGGTTTAACTGGGTTTACATTGTGTCAGGCTCGGTGATGGAGGAGAGAGTATATTTAGCAGTGCTGAAGCGTTTTAGCTAACTGCTACTTCTCTATGTGTGCGGGGTGATATAGGGCAAAGACAATCACCATGCACACGCTTTATTAACTACTCTTCATCAGTAGCAGTTCACTACTGCTCTTCATCATGCACACTCTTTATTAATGACTCTTCATCATGCACACTCTTCATTACCGCTCTTTATCATGCACACTCTTCACTACTGCTCTTCATCATGCACACTTTTTATTAATGACTCATCATGCGCACAGTTCACTATTGCTCTTCATCATGCGCACTCTTCACTACCGCTCTTCATCATGCACACTCTTCATTAACTACTCTTCATCATGCACACTCTTTATTAATGACTCTTCGTGTGCACTCTTTATTAATGACTCTTCATCATGTGCACTCTTCACTACTGCTCTTCATTAACCACTCTTCATCATGCACACTCTTCACTACTGTTCTTCATCATGCATACTCATTAACTACTCATCATGCACACTCTTTATTAATGACTCTTCATCATGCACACTCTTCATTAACCGCTCTTTATCATGCACACTCTTCACTACTGCTCTTCATCATGCACACTTTTTATTAATGACTCTCATCATGCGCACAGTTCACTATTGCTCTTCATCATGCGCACTCTTCACTACCGCTCTTCATCATGCACACTCTTCACTACCGCTCTTCATCATGCACACTCTTCATTAACTACTCTTCATCATGCACACTCTTTATTAATGACTCTTCTCGTGTGCACTCTTTATTAAACTCTTCATCATGTGCACTCTTCACTACTGCTCTTCATTAACCACTCTTCATCATGCACACTCTTCACTACTGCTCTTCATTATGCACACTCTTCACTACTGCTCTTCATCATGCACTACTCTTCATTAACTACTCATCATGCACACTCTTTATTAATGTCTTCATCATGTGCACTCTTTAACTACTCATCATGCACACTCTTCATATAACTGCTCTTCATCATGTGCACTCTTCATTAATGACTCTTCATCATGTGCACTCTTCACTACTGCTCTTCATCATGCACACTCTTCATTAATGACTCTTCATCATGTGCACTCTTTATAATGACTCATCATGTGCACTCTTCATTAATGACTCTTCATCATGTGCACTCTTTATTAATGACTCTTCATCATGTGCACTCTACACTACTGCTCTTCATTAACCACTCTTCATCATGCGCACTCTTCACTATTGCTCTTCATTATGCACACTCTTCACTACTGCTCTTCATCATGCACACTCTTCATTAACTACTCATCATGCACACTCTTTATTAATGACTCTTCATCATGTGCACTCTTTATTAATGACTCTTCATCATGCACACTCTTCACTACTGCTCTTCATCATGTGCACTCTTTATTAATGACTCTTCATCATGTGCACTCTTCACTACTGCTCTTCATTAACCACTCTTCACTACTGTTCTTCATCATGCATACTCATTAACTACTCATCATGCACACTCTTTATTAATGACTCTTCATCATGTGCACTCTTCATTAACCACTCTTCATCATGCACACTCCTCACTACTGCTCTTCATCATGCACACTCTTCATTAATGACTCTTCATCATGTGCACTCTTTATTACTGCTCTTCATCATGTGCACTCTTCATTAATGACTCATCATGTGCACTCTTTATTAATGACTCTTCATCATGTGCACTCTACACTACTGCTCTTCATTAACCACTCTTCATCATGCGCACTCTTCACTATTGCTCTTCATTATGCACACTCTTCACTACTGCTCTTCATCATGCACACTCTTCATTAACTACTCATCATGCACACTCTTTATTAATGACTCTTCATCATGTGCACTCTTTATTAATGACTCTTCATCATGTGCACTCTTCACTACTGCTCTTCATTAACCACTCTTCATCATGCACACTCTTCACTACTGCTCTTCATCATGTGCACTCTTTATTAATGACTCTTCATCATGTGCACTCTTCACTACTGCTCTTCATTAACCACTCTTCATCATGCGCACTCTTCACTACTGCTTTTCATTATGCGCACTCTTCACTACTGCTCTTCATCATGTGCACTCTTCACTACTGCTCTTCATCATGCGCACTCTTCACTACTGCTCTTCATCATGTGCACTCTTCACTACTGCTCTTCATCATGCGCACTCTTCACTATAACTCATCGTTATCAGTTATGTAAAAAATAACTTTGCACTGCTCTCTCACTTTCTCCTTTCTTTATCCCTCTCTCTCTCCCTTTCCTTTTCTTTTTTATCATGTCAGTTCATTAGCTTTATCAGTTTGTCCCTAATGAGGTGAGGGCGGCAAGGCCAGAACTTGCTGCTACGACATCCTCATTTGGGCGTAACCAGATAGTACAGCAATAAATAAATGCTTCAATAACTGTATACTATGGGGACAAAGTACAGTTGTATAGCAGGAAATGCATTCCAGCTAACAGAAAGTCCATTTCGTTGAGGTTGGGCATGAAACTCAGGTACGAAACTGTTAGTGGCAGCTTCATTCCTTAAACTATTCAAGCAATTACAGTCACATCCTCCTGAATAATCTTAGATAGTCTTTCGATAGAGTTTATCTATTGTTTTTCAGGATTCTTTGCTTCTTTCTTTTTCTTTCTTGCTTTCTTATGAAGAGGTCATGCTGAAGGGTACACAGGGCTGACGCTGAGTTAGTGTTGGGAGGCATGCTCGTCGGTTTGGCTCTGATATAACAATGAGTCAGGGGGTGAATAAGGCGAGAGCTGCCTAATGGCCGTGGCTCTGTTCCAGTTCTTTAAACCTCTCACACGCAGCCATGAGCAGAACCTTCATCACACACTGACCGTTATCTGCAGAGCCAAGCACGGACAGCCTCTCAGCTGCAGAAATGTGTTCAGCGCTTTCTCATCCCTTTAATTTTTAATACCAAGTTTTGCTGTCTCTGAACCCATCTATCTTTCATTCCTCTCAGATCATCCCTTTATCTATCCTGCAGTGCAGGAAAATCCAAGTCATAAATTCTCTCGGACTTTCCAGCACTGATGTGTGAAGGCTTCTAATAAAACACTCCCAAAGGACAAAACCTTCAGATCAGAGCAGACAAGGATACACCTAACTTTGATGACTCTTGTCTCCCTCACACACACACACACACACACACACACACACACACACACACACACACACACACACACACACACACACACACACACACACACAAAGACAGACGAACAGACGAGAATGAGTGTACACTCTTAAATGCTGACCAGACACGCACACAAACAAAAGTGATGAGTCTACACGTCGGCTGGTTATAATTACCCTCCCTAAACCACAGCGTATACACACCAAAGATTTTATCCTCAGCTGATACCCAGGCTCACTCTGTGTTCTGATGTACACGTGTACAGGGCCCGAGGCTGTTGAAACACGCACTATACTTTTTAGATTCTCAAATCCTCAGGTGTGTGTGTAAGCCTTGTAATGACTTGAGCCTCATCCATCAATCTGCCTGCAGTAACGGTTGATTTCACCATGCACAGAACAGACTCAGAACTTTTTAGGTTGTCATGAAACAAGGATTACACACATTATTTATTTTATCGAAGGTGGATACGATCCAAAAAGTTGCTCAAAGTTGAATGTTTTGCTTAAGGAGTGAACAGTGAATTTATAGCAGATCTGAGTTTAGAGCTCACAACCTTCTGTATAATAACATCAAAATGGAGCTGATTTGACTTGTAACATGTCTGTACACCCATAGATAGATCGACAGACAGCCAGACAAACGTGGATGGATGGATGGATGGATGGACAGACAGACAGACAGACCGACATGTTGATGATGGATAGATAGACATGTGGGTGAATGGATGGGTAGATAGACAGACATGGAGGGAGGGATTGATGGATGGACATGTGAAAGATAGATAGAGGATAGATGGACATATGGATGGATAGACAAACATACAGTACAGACATGTGAATGATGGATGGATGCATAGATAGACAGGCATGTGGGTAGACGGATGGATGGCTAGACAGACATATAGACATGGAGGGAGGGATGGATGGACATGTGGAAGATAGATGGATGGATGGATAGACAGACATACAGACATGTGGATGATGGATAGATAGATGGATAGATGAAAGCATAGAGAGACAGACAAGACATATGGATGGATGGAGGGATAAAGTCTTGTTGGAATGTTGAAACTTTCCTTAGTTAGTTAGTTATAGACTTTTTTCTGAATGTTTTGGAGATTTGCCTACAACACTGCTGCAACATTTTTTATTTGTGTTGGGGCAAAAAATGTCCACTATATTGATAGTAGTTTGTGCCATCACACATCCAGGGTTCGGGGTTTGAATCTCCTCCCTAAGGCATCGCGTGACCCTACACAGGATAAGTTGTATAGATGTACATAGATGGATGGATGGATTATGATTATTTCTGTAGCATTTACAGTCAATCCCTCTTTCAATCTGATAAATGATTCACTACACATTGTGGGAACAGTCTCTGGTGGATGGCAGCTTGATTTCACAGACGCCAGTAGGATTTTGAGCTGGGTTATGCGCTAGGCACATTGCCCTTGGGTATTTCAACTCTTCCAGAATTTTTTTTTTTTTATTCTAGCGTCCCTTTGGACCCACCGTCTACTCGAGCTATTTGGAGTCATGCCTGTGTCCTTTCTCGTTTATAGCTCAGTCAGGTTTGGCGTGTGGAGAGCTCTGGGCAGGGTGGATCTTGTCTCTGTATTTTGACAAAGAACAGGAGAGTCTGACGTGTTGGAGGCTGCAAGGAACACGAAAGAAGACACACAGAGAAAGGATTAAGACCTGCTGAGTTGGACTTGGAGCTGTTCAGGCTTGTCTTTCAGCAGCCCAGTCAGTTCAGGAACACATAATTGAAGTGTTGGGACGGAGGGCTCGATCTTTCATGCTCGCCGCATGAGGACGCTGGGCTGGAAGAGGTTCAGCTCTTCTCCGTCTCCAGCAGGGCATACAGGGTTCTCAGGAATGCTTTGTAAAATTCAAACCTGCAGCTCAGGAATCGTATAAACGTCCTCCTGAATGTCTTCATTCGCCTTTCAAGCTTCGAGGCATGAGATCGTATCTGGAGCCAAAAACATGCTTATGGTCTATTTAGGGAAGAAGTTCATATCACTCTATAGCGTGTGGCCTGATCGTGGTGACCTCTGGAATTGAATGAAGATGAGTCTTTTGAGGAGCAGACAGTCTGGAGTCGATAGACACTGAGGTCGGTCCCTGGGGTCACGGACAGAACAATGAGGCACAGGCTTTGCTGTCACCTTCTGAAATATGGCAAACTTTTATTTCCTGAGAAAAGAAGGAGTCCCCCCTTACAGGAAAATAACCATCAGGAGTGTGTGTGTGTGTGTGTATGTTTTGGACTCCATCCAGTCAGTGGTCGTAATGCACACTCCACCCAGACACTGACTTTCCCCATTTCCTTCTTTTAACACAAAGGCAATCACGAGTGCGACAATGCTCCATCAGATCTGTGTTTACCAGATCGTCTCCAGAGATTAACCTTAGACAATTAAAGTGCATCCGACAGCAGAATGTCTTTAAAAATCCCCCAAAGGCAGGATCTCTCCCGTAATAGGACTGGGTGGTCTAAACATTTGGATTGTTATAGAACCTACACCGATGTTGGCGTGGACCTTATGGCCCGTCTCATATCGCATAACTCCGGGTGTGTGCGTGCGTGTGTGTGATGTACGAGCCAGAAATGCATTAGGACGGAGCTGTGTATATAAAGGTCGTGGTATAAACGCTCGCAGCTGTACATCAGAGACTCGTCTCTTGTCTTGTTTATGAGTCCCAGTTCTAAACCTGGTTCGTCCTCAAACCCACATACACACCAAGCAATGTAACAGACACCCGCACCTTAAATATGGTCAGACACAGCAGCGCACAGGTGCTGTCAGATTTAAGTTCCTGTATAAGGATTAAGAGAAAAAGTGTTGAGGATCAAAATATAGCTGCACAATACAAACCCGTGGAAACCTGTGTGTGTGTGTGTCTGTGTGTGTGTGTCTGTGTGTGTGTGTCTGTGTGTGTGTGTCTGTGTGTGTGTGTCTGTGTGTGTGTGTCTGTGTGTGTGTGTCTGTGTGTGTGTGTGTGTCTGTGTGTGTGTGTGTGTGTGTGTGTGTCTGTGTGT
>JAAGKR010000840.1:158147-159353 GCA_011419295.1 Clarias macrocephalus | reverse complement strand
ATAGTAGAGCGTACTATTTAGTAGTTTAGTGCAAGGTTGGATTGGATTTAGTATCTAGTAGAGCGTACTATTTAGTAGTTTAGTGCAAGTCTGGATTTAGTATCTAGTAGAGCGTACTATTTAGTAGTTTAGTGCAAGGTTGGATTTAGTATCTAGTCGAGCGTACTATTTAGTAGTTTAGTGCAAGGTTGGATTTAGTATCTAGTAGAGCGTACTATTTAGTAGTTTAGTGCAAGGTTGGATTGGATTTAGTATCTAGTAGAGCGTACTATTTAGTAGTTTAGTGCAAGGTTGGATTTAGTATCTAGTAGAGCGTACTATTTAGTAGTTTAGTGCAAGGTTGGATTGGATTTAGTATCTAGTAGAGCGTACTATTTAGTAGTTTAGTGCAAGGTTGGATTGGATTTAATATCTAGTAGAGCGTACTATTTAGTAGTTTAGTGCAAGGTTGGATTTAGTATCTAGTCGAGCGTACTATTTAGTAGTTTAGTGCAAGGTTGGATTTAGTATCTAGTAGAGCGTACTATTTAGTAGTTTAGTGCAAGGTTGGATTTAGTATATAGTAGAGCGTACTATTTAGTAGTTTAGTGCAAGGTTGGATTGGATTTAGTATCTAGTAGAGCGTACTATTTAGTAGTTTAGTGCAAGGTTGGATTGGATTTAGTATCTAGTAGAGCGTACTATTTAGTAGTTTAGTGCAAGGTTGGATTTAGTATCTAGTAGAGCGTATTATTTAGTAGTTTAGTGCAAGGTTGGATTTAGTATCTAGTAGAGCGTACTATTTAGTAGTTTAGTGCAAGTCTGGATTTAGTATATAGTAGAGCGTACTATTTAGTAGTTTAGTGCAAGATTGGATTTAGTATCTAGTAGAGCGTACTATTTAGTAGTTTAGTGCAAGGTTGGATTTAGTATCTAGTAGAGCGTACTATTTAGTAGTTTAGTGCAAGGTTGGATTTACTATCTAGTCAAGCGTACTATTTTTTTTAATGCGGGGTCAAATTTATTCAGGAATTTAGTATCTATTGGAATGTACTATTTATTAGTTTTGTGCAGGGGGTGGGATTTAATTAACTATTTAGTAGTCCCCCCCCCCCCTCCCAAAAAAAAAAAACACCACAGTATTTGTGATTTATCTTGGTGTACTTGTTGTTTATTGAGACATTTGACTTGAAATGTTTATTATTTATACAGATCTTTATGAAACAA
>JAAGKR010000840.1:135647-153147 GCA_011419295.1 Clarias macrocephalus | reverse complement strand
ACCTGAATGTACTGAATGACCATCTGTGGAGTTTTTCTTCCCAGATGCTACAGGCATATTCCAGTCCAATGAATCCTGGCATTGTGATCTTAGAATAGATTTTCTTAGAAAATCTCCATATCATCCATAGATGTCAGACCAGCTGAAGCAACCCCAGATCATAAAACTGCCTCCAGAGGTTTGTACACTATGCATGATGGGTAAATCACTTCTTCTGCCTCTCTTCTTACCCATCACTCTGGTACAGGGTGAATCTGGACATTCCAGATCACATGCCCTTTTTTCAATGAGCCACAGTCCATTCTTTATGCACCTAGCAAACTGAAGCCTTTTTTTCCAATTAGCCTCAATGATAAGTGCTTTTCTTAAGGCTACACAGCTGTTTAGTCTCCAAATCACTTGTTGCATTAAATCACTGCAATAATTATCCAATAGGAAACCCCTTGTCTATTTGCTTAGTTAAATCTAGGTGGTGACTTTTGTTTCTATGCCCGAGCTATGAATTTGTTCCCAATAATAGATGGAAATAGATCAATCCAAGGTTAGCACATCTAAAATGGACGAAATTAACCAACCAGAATCTATTTACTAACCAAATAAACTGCTTACTGTTTTTTACATTCAGTACATGGGCAATGAAGCAATACCTTATGGTGATATTTAAGTCTCTAATTTATGTATGTCCTTGGTTCAGTGAAGCAGGTGTGTGTGTGTGTGTGTGTGTGTGTGTGTGTGTGTGTGTGTGTGTGTGTGTGTGTGTCCTCCACCTCAGCCAGAGGAAGTTTCCTGTTTCCTTCAGGAACAGATCAAACGCTTGGCAGGATCTGCCACCTCTATCCACAATCCCCTCTGTGTCCCTGACACTTTCTGCAGATGTGTGTGTGAGCCTCAGTTTGCGTGCGGCCTCACCTACCCACTGGATATAAACAGTCCTGTGTGTGTGCGTGTGCGTGTGTGTGTGTGTGTGTGTGTGTGTGTGTGTGTGTGTGTGTCAGGGCCATGTACAGGGTCTCTCCAGTGTTCCATAGACCTTCAGGAAATAAACACATGACTGTGTCTCACGAACCAGGCGCACAGGGTTCATGTTAAGGGCGTGGAACATAGTTTACTTTACAACTAGCATAACACATTCATCTTATATATATGCTGCAGAAGTATTGGCACCCTTTATTTAAAAAATACAAAAAAAAGTGAAGTAATTACTGAAATCACTCTAAGGTCTCCAGCTAACCATGATTAACTAATTTGTAAAGATGATTAAATGCCGGTTTCAAAATGAGGGAGAAAAAATAAGAAGAAGAATAGCACTGAGACCTGAAATGGCTAAAAAGACTGGAGGCACTTATACTAGACTGATGGTTAAAGAGTTTGTACAAAGAGTTCAAAGGTTAAAGCTCAAAAACAAGCTGATCAGTTTTAATGTAATCAGTGATATTATTATTATTTCAGGTCGAAGCCCGCGTACATGTCTCCTTGTCTTTCTGTACGGCAGAACTTCCTCTGTCCAACTTATTACGACAAAGAAATAAAATAAGGTTGAGTATCTTACGCCTTGTTCATGTTACGTTGAACTTCTTTCTTTATCAGCCAAATACAATCCATGTTCTGATTTCATTTGATTTTATACTGCAGGTTTAACTTCAGAAAATACAACAGACATACATTTTTATGAGACTGGTTTCAGGTCCTCCAATGTATGCAATGTAAAGATATAATTAAAAGAGCAAGTTTTGACCAATGTACAGACAAAACCTTTTTTATGTTTATTTTATTTTGACCGTGTCATCCTGTAACACTGATTCCTGCTCAACCGTGCTTTATATTTTGAATCATATTTACATTACATGTACGCATAGAGATGAAGTAGCCCTGTTTAGATGGTAAACTTTTACTTTCTCTGATGCAGCTAATTTTAAGTATTTCATCTGTGTATTTTGAGAGAAGTTTGGATTCATTTAGAAAGATCACATTAATGGACAATATGTTAACTTCATACTTGTGCACGAAAAATATACACATAGCTCATTAAAACTATGCTTACACAAAAAGCTAACTTGAACAAGAAGATAGCCGATTGGTTCCTCACTGCCTGCAGTATACAGTAGATGTGACAATTCTCAATTAAAGTAAACCATCTGAAATAATGCATATACAGTATGTACTTATATATTTATATATATATTTTTTAATAATTCATGTCCCAGTTGGCCACAACAATTGCAGCGCAGTAGCCTTAGGCCTTAAAGCTACTATGCCATGAGAAAAAAGAAAAAAAAATCCATCCATGCGTCAACCCTGAGTAGGGTTGCAGGGGGGCCTGGAGTCCCAATCTCAGGGAATGTAGGGCACACGACAGGGCATAAGCACACATACTGAGGGCAATTTGGAAATGGCAATTGGTCTACACCACATGTTTTTAAACTGAGTACCTGGAGGAGATCCACCAAGCACAGGAACACCACGTGCACGTGCAAACACCACACGCCCAGACAGAAGGCAAGATTCAAACCCTCAAGTTTAATCTTGTGTTGAAGTGTGAGATGACAAAGTTCTGCAAATCCATATGCAAAATGCCAATGTTATGCCTAGTTGTGTAGGTTCTCATCGTGCCACTAAGGCAGCTCTGGCCACTTGGGGTATGACTCCATAAGACCTCTGTAGTGTCTGGCAGCAGTATGTTGGCAGTGGTTCCTTTGGGTGCTGTGGGTTATAAGGTGGGCCTCCATGGATTGAGTTTGTCTGTCCAGTGCATCCTATGGGCACTTGATTAGATTGAGATCCAGGGAGTTTGGAAGACGGGTTGGTGGCCTTGGGCTCTTTGCCTGCTGAGCCAGATGCGTGGCAGGCTGTGGTGCACTGGATGTTCTGGTGCCCTTCTATGGTGACCAGCATTGTCTTTTTTCAGTGATTTGTGCTGCACTGGCTTTTCGGTGGAATTAGACCAGACTGGCTGGTCTTCGATCTCCATGGGTATGGGTGAGCCTTGGGTGCCCATGATCCTATCACCAGTTTACTGGGATATAATTGGTGATCAATATTGTTCAGTTGATCTTTCACGGGACATAATCTTAAGGCTGATCGGTTTACAGCCTGGTAAGAAGCATAATATGGTAAGAGGGTTCTGGAATACGGCCCCGATCAAACTAACTCTTAACAATATACTTCTCCAGCCATTTAAAACCATTTTGTATGTAAAGATAACAATTTTTTAAAAATATTTCCTGAACAACTGAATGATTTGTAATAGAAAAGCACATAGAAGAATTTGCCTCGAGTAGAAGATTACTTAAAGGTTCTGTATGTTTCATTGCTTACTCGTGAGAGTTTTGTGAGACAAGTGCATAAGACCAATCGTTCCCTCATTTTCTCCACACGTTCATGACACAGATCTGCAATTCCACCAAGAGACAAAAGGGTCGCTCTTCAATATGTTCTAGGCTTGAGCCCATCATAATGAGTTCTCAAAAAGTCTGTTAAAGAAAGAGCACGCAGAAGAGCACTCATTAAATCATCCCACTGCCTCTAGCGCACATTACAGAGACTCCATTGTATAGTCCTACTTCAGTGGCATCATGTTTGTTCTCTGGGAGGAAAAACTGACATCATGTATGAAAGACATTATTATTATTATTATTATTATTATTATTATTATTATTAAAGTCACATGCTTACACTGATAGTAGAATCATGCATTAAAGAAACTTTTCCACTTAACATTATGCACCATACATTTAGGCCATAATGTGTTAAAGTACAGTACTTAAAAGATATTGAAAGCAGAAGAATGTGCAGTCTGACTCTACTGAAACACGATCACCTAACAGCTGAAATTTCGCAAAGAGAGCATCGGATTAACAGACTTCTCTCTCCTTAAAAAAAAAAAAAAAAAACTTTGTTTAGAACATCTGGAAAACGTATGGCTCAGCTTAAAGTGAATCACATCTCCTAGTCTGTCTCTGCTATCTTTTATAAATGGTTTATTTTTTAAATTTCTTTCTTTTTTCCCCCCTTTTTCTTATTCTGTTTCATCAACCCTCAAACCAACACACAGAATTAATTACTATAAAACAAAGACGCATTGTCGGTGCCCTCTTCCTAATCTTCTTATTCAGTTTGCGTTCCGTGGTTTGAAATAAAACGCATGAATTCGAGCATGCGACTCTGGAAAACAAATGCACACACGTTTTCTCCGTTTAAATCCAGAAAGGTCATGACAGCACCATTGCTTGGTAACTGAAAATTCTAGACACCAAACATAAATTAGCATAATAAAGCAGTGGCTCAAATGCGTTACTGATCAGAAGTTGAGCCCCAGCCTAAGGACCACATTGAACATTTACATGCACAGTTACAGTAAGTCGAGCTCTGATTCTAGCTTGACTTGCCCATAGCAGGACTACTGTACTTGTCCCAATATACTAGCACAACAGGGGAATCGATTTTTTGACCCAAATATGTCTGACTTTGCTACGATGGGTAGCGATATTCTTCTTGTTTGTCAACAACAACACAACTTGGCAAAAGTTTTATGTCGGATACCCTTCCTGAAGCAACCATCACATTTTATCTGGGCTTACTGTAGGACCAGCACTGCATTACCCCCTTTTAGCTCATTAGTATTGCAGTCCTGGTTGACCTATTACATCACTTGACATGACTACTGGCACATGACTACAGCGCCTAGGATAATTTCTGTGTCTGATTGAGTCACCGCATTAACTGCGTGTGCTATTCCGACTTTAAGACGTTTGATTCTGTATGATTTCAGTCGGACTAATGTTTACAATTATTTAAAAAGTCTGGTTTTAGTTGAACTCTCATAATTAATCAGACTAACACAATGTCATGTAAACATACTGACTCCCTTTGGCCATCGCTCCACCAGGGGCTGACCCTGTGCTCTGAACCAGACCTCCCTATTAATCTGGGATATGCAAAGAAAATATACTTTGAAGTACTATGTTGTTAGTCTTACAGCTGCTCCCAGTGAAGGGTCGCCACAGTGGACCATCCAGTCCACACACAAGCTTGGCACAGGTTTTACGCCGGATGCCCTTCCTGATGCAACCCTGCCATTTTATCCGGGCTTGGGACCGGCACCGCATCCGGCTTGGGTTTGGTCACTGGGAACCTGGGCCTTTCTCACTCACCTACAATACAGCTAGAGCACAGGAAACAGAAATGAGTTGTTACCTCTCGAGTCTTTTGGTCCGAATCGTTCGTTCTTTTGTCACACGACTCCCATAGACGCTATGCAGTGCAGTAGATTCAAAAGAACAAACGACTCGGACTAAAAGACTCATGAGAAGAACCGTTCAATTCTGTTTCCTGTGTAATGCACTTTTATGTGAGTCACATGACAAAAGAACAATTTGGACCAAAAGATATGAGAGGTGAGCTGCTCATTCTGTTTATCATAATATGTGCTTAGCTGCATTGTAATATTTTCATTACTGGAACTATAGCCAAAATCTGTGTATGTAGATGTGTTGGGGGTCTGTTTATTGAAAATGTAACATTTTATTTCATTTCTGATCAAAAGAACGACTTGAACTAAATGACTCAAAAAACGAATCGTTCATTTTGATGAACGAGATTCAAAGAACCGAGTCACTAAAATGATCCAAACTTCCCATCACTAGCACGGACTTTATTCACTCAACATTTCCTTGAAAAGGATTTATATTTGATAATATTAATAAATTGACACAAATTGACAACTCTTTTACTAATCCTTTAAATTCTGCATTTAATTAGGTCAAACATAGTGAATGTAAAACTACTGGAAATGATACGTGTAAATGATACCACATGGCTTTTAAATGCTTAATTCTGATTGGTCGGTAGATATTTATTTAATTTTCTACAAGAGCAGCACAGGCTAAGTTATTCGTTTCAACAGTCACAACTTATGCAATAACTGAATCTTAACGTGAATAGATTTTTTTAAATGTGTGACATGGTGAAGTAACATTTAGGTAAAGAGTCTCCAGTGTCAGAGGGAAAAGTTCAAACTTTTCAGAACTTCTGCAGTTTCATTGTAAAGTCTTTAATCCCAGTAAATTTCAGTGTGTATAGCTACTATAAGTTCTAATCTTAATGTTCTCACAAATGCCCTTCTTGCTCATGGCCATCAATTCCTTCAAAGTTTAAATCTTTCATATTAAACTGACCACTTTCACGTTATGTCTTTAACTTTGCACTGACTGTAATAATCAGCTGTAATGTCTACTGAAGTTGACCTTTACGGAGTTTTACGTAACACTTCTGTCACTCCTTATCAGCGCGTTTCGATCCCTCTCTTTCATATGCGACAAAACTTCGCCCACTTTCACATTAACAGCTCTTTAATTCCACATGGCGACCTGATATGCTTTCTGTTCAGAATTTGGTCCTATCTTTAATCTGTGGAATGCTTTTTAAAACATCGCTTGCGTCCAAAAGAAGAATGGACGCCATCCAGTCGAGTGAAAAAAAAAAAGTATGCTTTACGGGCTGTAAAGCATACTTAACACTCCAAAGATAAACATAAACAGAAGATTGAAAGGAACTATTTGTTCGATTTAGACCTCAGAACTTTTTTGTGCGACACAATCCATTAAGTGAAGGACAACATATTTAGAAATCTTTCTGTGGGGTCAAATTTCCAAGAGTCCAAGACAGAATGGAGAAAAGAACATCATGGCACTGTAGGATTCATAATATTTTACCAAGATCAGATTAAAAGGACATCCAATGTACATAACTGTGTGCTTTATAACTACGTAATCCTTATGCTCCCAGAAACACACTTTCACACTCTGAGTCCTGGAATATGGCATTATCATCAGGCAAGAAAGCCTACATAGACATGATAACCTGGTGATTCAGGACATTCAGGTGGTCATGTGACTTCATTTTATCTCCACATAACATTGCTGAGTCTCGACCTGAGCGACTGAAGCGACCCCAGATCATAACACTGTCTCCAGAGGCTTGTACAGTGGACACTATGCATGATGGGTGCATCGCTTCCCTTCTTACCCTGACACGCCCATCACTCTGGAATAGGCTTAATCTGGACTCGTCAGATCACATGACCTTCTTCCATCGCTCCAAAGTCGAATCTTTCGAGCAAACTAACTACTTGTTACTGGTTTCCTTATGGATACGCAGCTGTTTGGTCCCAATCCTGTGAGTTCTCTGTGAGTTCATTGTGTGTGTATGGAAATGCTCTTGCGTTCACTATTAAACATAGTTCTGATTTCTAGTGTAGATTTCTCACAATGAAACCTCACTCCGATCATGATTTGTTTCAAATCGCATTTCTTCCACACAGTTGACAGTTCAGCACTATCCTTCCAAGTGTAATACTTTTCCAACCAATTCCAGTCATTTCAAAATCTTCATAGTTGCTTTCTTAGCTTGATGCGGGCCAACAGATTGATGTTTCTGAAATTTCTCAGACAGGTAGTGTATACTAATTATCTAAAGTGAGGATTTGGATTCTTTCACCAGCTTAAAAATTTCACCTTGTCACCTGAGATCAGTCTTCACAATTCCCAGTTTCTTTCCTGCTTATGGAATATCATCAAACCCACACAGCCTACACAGTAAACTACAACAGTGGTATACCACCAAGTCAACCTTTTCTGGTATACAATGATTTCATTCGTATTAGTGTATTAGATTTGTTCATATACTGTACAGACAGAGAACTAATTAAATCATTGGCAACACTGACCATTAATCACTGTTTTAAGAAGCTAATCATGAACAATCGTTAGACATAACATTTTTAAATTGTTGCTAATGCTAGCCAGGATTTTCATATGTTGATGCTATGTTGCAAGTTCAGTCCAAAATGTTGCACTTGTAAGCTTATTGTAGTACAATAGAACCGAATAGAACTTCTAAAAGTAACTATACTATATATGAGCATTAGCTGTTCTGATAGACAAGACTAAAAGCATGCTTTTTCGATAGCATCCATGTTTTTTTTTAAACATGCCTCCCAGGAGACTTAGGGCTCGAGACAAGGGTACACCCTGGAAAGGGAGCCAGTCCATCGCAAGGCACACATGCGTAGCATTCACATGATTATTCACACACTACAGGCAATTTGGGAACATCAGTTAGTCTAATCTGCATGTCTTTGGATCGTGGGAGAAAAGCGGAGTAGAAGGAAGAAACCCACCAAGCACGGGGAGAACATGCAAACTCATGCACACAGACCCCGAGGGGGGAATCGAACCTCGACCATGGAGGGTGGAAAATGAACGATGGAAAATGACAAGATGGAAAATGAACGAATGCAGCGTACGTTTCCAGAGGGGCTGTGTATTCATTAGTAATTAGCTCATTTTAAGTGGAATTGGAAATCATCAGAAGATACGTAAATCTACAGACTATTGAAATTTTCTATAAACATCATGTATAGAAAGGCATGTGATGTAGCGTGTGTGAGTCTGAGCATGTGCATGTGTGAACATAAATGGGAGCAGATGCGGTGAGGCCCGTGGCCTCTGCGTGTTTCCACGGTGATGTCAGCTCTGGTGGGCTGCGGTTAAAGGGGAAACGCGTGGCGGCTGGGAATGTCTGATAGACAGCACGCTCTCTCTCTCTCCTTCATTATGCATTACTCTCTCTACCACTTTCTTTCACATTCTCTCTGTCAGCTTTGTCTCCTGGCTTTCTTGATTATCTCTGTGTCTGTTTGATTCATGACCTTTTTCCTTCAATTTTAAAGTTCCCTCTAATTGTTTCCCCCTTCCCTCTCGCTCTCTCGCCTCGGTCCCCGGGTTAAGGTGGAAACACTTATCTCAGAGATGCTGAGAAATAACAGAAAACCTCACACACTGTGCAGATGTTGCACCGAAAAAAAAAAATCATAACCACACACCTCTCAGGAGGTCTCGAAACACCCCTCCCTGGCCACACGCACACAAACACGTGTTTAAAGAAAAAGAATCACACCAATTGAGGCTTTTAGGAAGTTTTAAGTACAAGCAATTACAGCCTCCAGCTTTAAGACTCTTAATCTGGTCTTACAAGTGCTTTCGCGTTTTGCACGCTCTGCTTGAATTCAGGATATTATTCTAGTCATCCGCAGATTTATTTAGAAAAATTAATCCAGGAGCATTTTTCCAGCTTCCAAAATATGACAAGAATTTGATTTGAACTCTCATACTGTACGTTATTAGAAATGTGTGTATGTGTTGTAAACGCACTCCTTTTTAGTATTCTACAAACATCAGTACTTGAGCTTTTGGCTCATTTCTGTAACTAGGTATGTTAGATAGTGGGTCATATTAATGTCGTAAGTGACTTATTCCCAAGATACAAGTCATCAGGTTTCTCTATGTGCGTTTGAACTACATGATGTTGACCGGTCATAAGATAATATGATGGTAATCACCACTGGCCTCCACAGTCCCTGGTGGAACTACAGAGGTTTCTAGATAGATGGATGGATGGATGGATGGATGGATGGATGGATGTTAAAAACAATATGCTAACTGTGTAGAATGTTACAGATATATACGTTTGTATATGCACTATACGTGAGGTGCAACTTTGATTTTGTCGATTCGACCTGAGATTGGATTTGAAGAGACTGTCCCGAGTTCCTTAATAGAAATTCGCTATTGCTAGCTATTGCTAATAATGCAGCTGCAATCTGTAGTGCTCCTGGGGCATTTATGTTCAAATTAGCCACAGGGACATACACTACAGTATATGGATAAACGTATTTGGCCAAACTTGTTAATTAATAAACCTGTTTCAGGCCCCTTATCCCCAGTGAATGGTAAATCTTAATGCTTCAGCATACCAAGACATCTTGGACAATGCTATGCTTCAAACATTGTGTGAAGGCCCTTTTCTATTCCAACAGGACACTGCCCCAGTGCACAAAGCAACAACTATAAAGACATGGTTTGATGAGTTCGGTTTGGAAGAACTTGACTGGCTTGAATGGTCAGAGCCCTGACCTCAACCCCGCTGAGCACCTTTAGGATGAGCTGGAATGGAGATTGCGAGCCAGGCCTTCTTGTCCAACATCAGTGCCTGACCTCATAAACGCTCTACAGAATGAATGGGCACGAATTTCCAAGAAGAACGCCTTCCAAGAAAAATGGACCCCGTTATAGCTGCAAAAAAGTGTGTGTATTTGGATACAATATGATTGGCCAAATATCTTTGTCCATATAGTGTATATTCACAATAATGGTGGCTTAGTGGTTAGCCCTGTCGCTTCGCACTTTTAGGGCTGGGGGGTTAGAATCTTGCCTCTGGCCTTTGTGTGTGGAGTTTGTATGCTCTCTGTATGCTTGGTGAGTTTCCTCCTCAGTGGTGGCTGATTGGTGTTTCCAAATTGCCTGTCGTGTATGACTGGGTGTGTGATTGTGCCTTGCAATGAAGTGGCACCCCATCCAAGTTGTCCCCTGCCTTGTGCCTGAAGTTCATTGGGATAGTCTCCAGGTTCCCCATGAGGATAAGATTACATTGATAGATAATGGATGGATGGATTGATGGATAGATGTTCACAATATAGCACCATATTCTGTTATCATCATTTTTGTAGAGCATTATACATGCAAAACCTTCTGATTAGTCTCTGTCTCTCTCTCTCTAGGAGTCTCTTCTTACTTACGATGTAAATGCTCCTTATTAGCCCATTTCTGTTGTTCTTGGCTATTAATCGACGCACACACATACACACAAACACATGAGCTCCTCATGGTGCTGCCCTGAGCCATTTCAGCGTGCTTGAGACATTTGCATGAAAGGATGTGGGAACTCAGTGCCAAAATAAACATCAATTATAGCTGTCATGCAGCACCCAAAACAGCTGCGGCTTTGAACAGCGCCGCAGTCAGCTTCAAAAAGGAGGCTCTTTAAAGCCGAGCTTCACACAGAGCAAAGGCCAGGCTGTTCTGCTTATAGGCCAGTCTGGCTGCACAGCACAGCACAGCAGCGCCGCTGGAATATTCCATAAAACTGCCGACCACAGAAAGAGACTCGTGTTGTCTTGCGGTATATTGTAAATTTTTCTCTGTGAGCAGCAAGTGAGAAAAATGGGTTTTATGAAACTCCTGTTTCTGTGATCAGGGGATGAAATTGGGGCGGGGTTACTACTGCAACATCCAGCTCACCATCCGTTCTGAGCAAACTTTTGTCTCATTCTCTGTGCACTTGTTCTATATGATTCATTTTTTGGAAGCGCATACAAGCATGAATATATATATATATTTATTTTATGTATTCGTTACCAAGTTTACTAACTGAAATGCAGCAAATGATAGAACCCTGACAATTCTTACTCAGTGTTTATACTGTAACGGTTTATACTGTAAACTTTTAGTTTGTCTCTGCTAGGTGTGTTACTTTTTACATTACTTTTGTTTGCGGGAATGGCATGTCAAGCATGTCTCTCCCAGGAGCCCAGGAGAAGGCACGAAGTGAGGTACACCCTGGAAAGGTAAATGTCACACATACAATAGGCAATGTGAAAACACCAATCAACTTAATCTGCATGTCTTTGAACTGTGGAATGAGACCGGAGTACCCGATGGAACCCACCAAGCACGGGGAGAACTCCACCCACACACAGACCTGAGGGGGGGGAATTCAAACACTTGACCCTGGAGGTATCAGGTATGAGGCCACAGTGCTAACCACTACACCACCATGCTGCCTGCTAAACAATAGCCAAAATAAACGTCCTATGGTCACTAGTTGATATCTAGGAACGTCTGTAGTCCAAGGGACCATGGAAGCCAATGGTGACCACTGCATTTTATATGACCGTGGTAGGACCTCACACACATTCACACACACATTCTCATACTATGGGCAATTTGGGAATGCCAGTTAGCCTAATCTGCATGTCTTTGGACTGTGGGAGGAAACCGGAGAACCTGGAGGAAACCCATCAAACACGGGGAGAACATGCAAACTCCAAGCACACAGACCCGACATGGGAATCGATCCTAGGACCTGAAGGCACAAGGCAATAGTGCTAACCAATAAACCGTGCCTGTGCCTCCATGACAGTGAGATTTACACATCACAGTTGTTTAAAATTTATTTGTTTCATTTGGGTGTCTCATGCTAGCATGGAATTGGGGCATCGGTGGCTCAGTGTTTGGTTTTTCTTGCGTGCCATGTGGAAGTCCCAGGTTCAATTCCCTCCTATTGCCCAAAAACCAGCTACTGCATGCAATCGAAGTCCCAAGCCCAGATAAAATGAGAAGGTTGCATCAGAAAGGGCAGCCGGTGTAAAGCCTGTGTGGAGCGAGTGATCTACTGTGGTGCTTCCTTGACGGGAGCAGTCCAGAGACATTAAACAACATGCTAGTATGATGTTTTATACTAGCATTAATGGCAGATTAGCAAAGTAACTGCCACAGGCACAACACCACCGCCAGATGAAATTAACAACATTGACATCACCAGCACTTGACATTTTGTCATCACCAGTGTAAACAGTAAACTGGTTACAGGATCATGGGCACCCAAGGCTCAGCCATGTCCAAAGGCCAGATCCCACAGAAAAGCCAATGTAGCAGAAATCTCTGAAAAGTCATTGTTGGCCATGACGAAAAGGCACAACACCCAATCCTCCACAGCCACCATACACAGGGTCCAGCAGGGAAAGAGCCCAATCCAATCAAGCACCCATGGAACAGACATGGAGGCCCCATCCCACAACGCACACCACCCAAAGGATCGACTCCCAACATAATGGTGACAGTCATGGAGTCATGCCTCAAGGAGCTAGCACTGCCCCGGTGGCACAAGGGGAACCCAAAAACCTGGGCGGTTTTAAAGTTATTTATGTTAATGTTATGGCTGATTGGTGTACAATCATCACATCACCAGGCTTTATTTTGCTTTGTTATATTCCTACAGACATTTTAAAAAGTTACATGCTCCACAGGAATACTTTGGATTTGTTTTATTACCATACCATACTTAATTTGCATAGAATTAAATAGAAAAATCATGAACTGTTACTGACATCACAGCTCTATGTCATGACCGTATACATAGAAAATGAGTGTCTTCATTGTTGCCCACTATGGTGAATATATAGTTATTCCATTAGTCATGTCCGAATCAGAGTCATAGTAGTATTTTGTCTGATGAATCAACGAATAAAAAAAAAGCAATAAAAATGGCTGAGAGGAATGATGGGCTGAAAATGTTGTTATAAGTTTCAGTGGTCAAAATTCCGGCAATTTTAAAAAGAAAACAAAACAAAAATCACTCGAGCGTGGAGAAGATGGAGCCAGCACTCATTAGGTTCCTAGATAATTAAATACGCATGCTTAAAATATTTCATTTTAATTGCCACAGTTTTTAAGTGCCGCAGCAAAAGAAAAACCAACCATACTGTTTTCTATTTTCTAGATTTAAAAGAAAAAAAAAACTTGACTGGAAGAAGAAAAACAAAATAGACTGTTAATCACCTTATGACATTTAATTTATATGAATGTGAGTTATTAATTCTGTTTGAATGTCCATTAATGTTGTGCATTATGGGTGTGACCTGGACATACAGCATACAGCCAGTGCCAGTTATCAGATTTTTATACATCCATTATCTCTATACTGGTTATCCTGTGTTGGGACAGTGGCGGCCTGGAGCCAAGGGAACTCAGGACTCAAGGTTGGGTACCACACCGGATACTGTGCCAACCCACTGAAGCCACAAGTACACACATTCATATACTGTGATCATTTTCTAAGGGGAATATGGAAACACCAATCAGGCTACAGAACATGTCTTTTTGACTTTTTTTTTTTTAATACTAAGTTAACAGGTTACAAGTCATAGAAACATACGCTGCCAGCACACAAAAGAAAATCACCACCTGGATTAACTACAGTAAGCAAATAAGCGTCAAATGTCCCATTGGATAATTACTGTAAGCAAATAGTTGGTTTAATATGGTTCGGCTGGCAACAAGTTATCTATCCATAACTGATGCAGTGAGTAGCTTCTCATTTCTTGAACAACCATGTCAACAGACATATTCACAAAAAAATATTATTGTTCTGCATCATGCAAAGAAAACAAATAAGGAGATTGCTGAAACTACTATTTCTAAACTGGGTTACAAACTGTACAACACCTTACTAATACCTGAAAGTACAGTGATGAACCATCATCTTGGGCAAGAAATGTGGTTAGAAAAGAAAATAGTGATCATGATGAGAGATTGTTTGCTGAAATCAAATCATTACAAAAAATGGTAGAACTCATGGCTATGTTTAATCATTAAAGTAAAGCAAGAGCATTTCCATAAGCACAATGCAAAAAGAACTAAAGGATTGGGACTAAACAGCTGCGTTGCCTTAAGAAAACCACTTAACAGTGAGGCTAATCAGAAAAAAGGCTTCAGTTTGCCTGGAAGCATAAAGAATGGATTGTGGAGTATTTGCAAAAAGGTCATGTGGTAGGAGGAGTCCAGATTTACCCTGGTCAAGAGTGATGGGTGAATCAGGGTAAAAAGAGAAGCAGATGAAGTGATGCACCAAACAAGCCTATAAAGGTCGTGTTATGATCTGGAGTTGCCGGATTCAGTAACATTATGTGCCCAAAAAAAGGGATCAGCTGACGACCTGAATTTACTGAATGATCAAGTTTTTCCATCAATTTTTCAAATCATGAAAGAAAGATTCTGAGAGCATTAGACATCATTTTCACACATGGACTGATCACCACAGAGTCCAGACCTTAACCCCATTGAGAGACTTTGGGATGTGCTGTAGAAGGCTTTACTCAGCAGTCCAACGCTTCCATTATCAATACAAGAGCTTGGAGAGAAATTCATGTGACTCCGGATGGGAATAAATGTTGTGAATATTGCATAAGAATATTATAATGTGCACCTTTTTTTTTTTTGGCCGGGCAGTGTAGAAGGTTTGAGGTTCAACATGGTGGAAGTCTCTACACCATCACCACTGAGAGCTTTTTCAGTGTTTGGGATTAGAAACTGAAAGCTGGTACATGAGGTGAAGCACGCAAGCAAAATCACTGAATACAGGCAAAAAGAACATGAAGGGGTAAGAAGAAAGAACTCAAAAACATCTTTGATGTGGAGCCTTTAGCTCGACGATGAGTGCTAATCTCGTCTCTGTTTGGCAGCTCAGCTCTGAGACGGCTCTGGATGGTCCAGGTAATTCTGGACATCAAAGTAATGATCGGAACCTTAAAGTGGCTCACTTTTCTAATGAAAGTATAGAATTTTTTAAAAAACGTGAATGAAGTGAATGGGATAAAACCGGACCTATCATATACTGTACACTGTACGATCTGCGTATATAGTTACTGTATATTCCTAATGTAAGGAATGAAACGTATAGGAAAATTATCAACAATAAGGTTGTGTCATGCATCCTACTGCAGCGTGTAGCTAGAATAATCACCCTGAAGTATTTTTTCCTGTTACTGCATGTCCTAAAGTGTTTTATTCCTTTAATTGTATTCCTGAGCGACACATTCCACTGATCTATAAATTTATTAGTAATAATAATTCATTTCTGTTTAATGTTGTCACATATCCACAAAACAAGTTCCTAGTTTCACATATGTTAGACCTGCTATAAAAACAGTTGTTCTCTAAACCCTGTCTGTTTTTTCTCCTCTTTTCTAGTATATAAGATAAAAAAAGGCAATCACAAATTTCCTAGAAAGCATAAAGTCATCCAAGAACATTACAAAGCACTGGAGACTCCTTCCATAACTTTTGGACGAACCTATCGCCATAGCGACGATAACATAATATTTTTCTTTGTTTATTTAATGTATGTAGTGCATCAAGTGTAAAAATCCTTGTTATGTAGCTGTTACTATTAAAATCGATAAAACTTATCCGGACGAGTGCATTGTTTCGAAATTCATCAACACCTTCTGACCAATCAGAGTAAAAACGACAACAGAGCTGTTAAAGTCTAATCTGGTTTTAATTAATTACCATCTGCCACCACTTACTGTTAATAAATCAGATTATCACATCCCTGAATTATCATTATCATCATTAATTAATTGCTAAAACAGCTGTTCGAGTCGAGATACAGAGCGAAGAGAAAGAAAAAAAAAAAGGATCCCAGAGAACAACCGAGAAAGAGAAAGAATGTTCCTGCATTTCGTGGGAAGGGGAGCAGAGTGAGAAAAGTTCAGGCTTTCAAGTTCCTTCGCAAACATGTAAGAACTCTGCAAAGAATCTCTGGACCTCCTTTGGGTCACATTTGCACATTAGTGTGTAATGATTTGGCTTTGCCGTGCTTTGCTCCGTAGCTTTAATGGTAATTAATTGAGTCCTAACACGACTGTGTTGGCAATTACACCATTTCTGTGGAGAACTGAGCGCGGCGTGTCGGCGTGCGGCGCATTAAGAGCCACAACCTTCATCTGAACAAAGAGCAGAATTTAAGTCGGCTTCTCCTCATTAGCAAGAAATATGTCACTTTTTTCCCCTCCCCTCTGTCTTTATTCGTCTTTTCCTTTTTAACTTTTTTTGGAGCTTGAACGACAACAAAAACAAGCAGAAAGAAAGATTTTTAGTTTTTTTTATTTTTCCAAAAAAGAGCGCTTTCTTTCTTTCTTTCTTTCTTTCTTTCTTTCTTTCTTTCTTTCGCTCAAGTGGTCCACTGGTGGAGGAAACTCCAAAGACATTTGTTTTAGAGTTTAAAAGAAGTGTCCATTCAATATTATTCTTTATTTTTGCAAGGAGGGGAAAAAAGGATTGGAAACTTTAAAGCCTGTTTTTATGCTAATGCCAGGCTTAATTGGCATTAGAAAAAAAAAATTTGCTGTGGCATGCTGAGGAGCTGTGAGATTAGCCAGGAGAGAAAGACGGAGATAAAGCCTTCAAAAGGCCCATTTCAGTGGAATTATGCCTTTCCTTTGAACATCTTCCAAGATTTAAATACATTAAAAGCCTGTTGGCATACATGTAAATTAACCAGCGCTGAAGCGTTCCAGTGGATTCCCAGTGAGAAAAAAAAAGAAGGAAAAAAAAAAGGCATGGGTGGAAGGACAAATGAGACGCCGCCGGCTCGCTGAAAGAGCACGGGCAACGATCCCGCCATCGCCTGGAAGCCACCAACACTCGTACTCGCTCTATTCTCTCCTTGCTCTAGTCTCTGTCAATTGCACTTTCTCTCTCTCTCGTTCTCTTCTTCTCTCTTTCTCTCTCACGCTGTACGTCCCAGGGCCAAGTGGCTTAGCAGATGAAAAGGTTCAGAGCAATGAGCTGCTTCCATAGAAACAGATCCATCTGTGCCTAGAGCTCAGCAATGGGGTGTATCACACACTCTCTCTCTCTGTCTCACACACACACACACACACACACACACACACACACACACACACACACACACAAGCGAATGTCGCACGTATGGTGGTATGGTAAAGGGTATCTCTGTCTCACACACACACACACACACACACACACACACACACACACACACACACACACACACACACACACACACACACACACACACA
>JAAGKR010000840.1:110064-135627 GCA_011419295.1 Clarias macrocephalus | reverse complement strand
AGAGCAATGAGCTGCTTCCATAGAAACAGATCCATCTGTGCCTAGAGCTCAGCAATGGGGTGTATCACACACTCTCTCTCTCTCTCTCACACACACACACACACACACACACACACACACACACACACACACACACACACACACACACACACACACACACACACACAGAGCACAAGAACAGGCATTGAGGCTATCATTGACACACACACAAAAGCCCATTTAACACCACTTAGAGAAAAGAGCTAAGGGATCCCACCATTCTCGACCCCTTTAGCAGATCCAGCTGTGAGGGGTCAGAACACACACACACACACACACACACACACACACACACACACACACACACACACACACACACACACACACACACACACCTTATCACACAAACACTTTAATGGTAACCATGTTGCTTATTCTGAACCACACATCTACAGTACTTACAGCACTTTCAATGTCATCTGTTTTTATGCATTACATTTTAACCCGATGAATCAGTTTGATGAATCAGATGAATGAATCAGTTCAATGAATCACTATAGCTTTGGGAAGTGGTGGATATAAGAAAGAGAACATATTTCGGTTGTTGTTTTTTTCCACAGCATTTGCAAGAGTGATGCAGTGCATATTATGAGTCAAATGCACTAAAACTAAAAAATGCATACACACTTCACGGAAAGAAAAACTTGTATAAATAATTGAATAAATTATATATATATATAAATTATATATATATATATATATATATATATATATATAAATAAAATGTATAGCTATAAATTTGTCATAATATAGTTTTATATATAAAACAATATTATGATAATAATACGTGTGTATACATTTTTTGCTGAATATATATATATATATATATATATATATATATATATATATATATATATATATATATATATATACACACTGTATCATTCTGTCTATTCATTCATTCATTTTTCGGTTTGTTCATGCAATCACTTGTTTGATGACACTTGTTTGCACCTCCAGGGTCCAGGTTCGTTTTCCATCTTGGGTCTGTGTGTGTAGAGTTTGCATGTTCTCCCAGGGTTTGATGGGTTTTGCATGTTCTCCCAGTGTTTGATGGGTTTCCACCAGGTACTCCGGTTTCCTGCCACAGTCCAAAGACATGCCGATTACGCTAACTGGCGTTCCCAAATTGCCGGTAGTGTGTGAATGCTGGTGTGAATGTTGACCGAAGGTCCTACCGCAGTCGTACAATGGGAATAAATACAATGGTAATCACGACTGGCCTCCAGAGGTTCATAGATGGATGAATGGAGTTTACTTGTTTATTCATTGGTTCATTAATTGATTCGTAGATTCATTTATTCATTTGTTTGTTAGTTCATTTTTTCACTCCATTGTTTATTCAACTTGAGTAAGGACTATATTATCTATCACTTATCATTTAATCAGAATGCATCAACTAACAAATCTTCAGATCTGTGAATCAACTTCCTTTGTCCAAACAACTCGCCTAAATGATTCAATTAAAAGAATCGACTCCTTTGTAAACAACATGTAACTTCTAAAAAAAAGTTGGTTGGTATTAAAAAGTGTTCTTTCAATTCCCATGCCTGAAACAATGAGGATTTCGCAAAATGTTTTGATCTCCATATTAAACAACATATTTGGCTTAATGATGTTTTACTTTGACTATTTAAATTAGCATCTAAGTTTTTATTAGTCACAGACATTACTGCACAGGGAAATTCTTTATTCTTCGCATATACCAGCTTTGTTAATGGGCAGGAGTCGGCTCGCAGGGTCAGCCATCTTTACGACAAACACACAAAATTTTACTAAATTACGTAGCTGCTAGCAGGATAGTTCTCTAATGCTAGCATGCACATTACAGTGAACATCTACAGTATAAAATTATATAATCTATATAAATAAAAGAGGTTTTGTCAGTACATCAGTCAGAACTCACTCCTTCAATGATATCATTACAGTTCATACATTGGAACCAGAAACCAGAAAAGTTCTCAGAAAAGTTTCTGTCTGTATGTCTGTATGTCTGTCCAGCTAGATTTTGTGACAGCATCACGCAGAACTGGCTGGACAGAATTTAATGCAACTTTGCCAGTTCTTAGGTATTTGCCTAAATTTGAACCTGCACCATGAATGAAATCAAAATGTTGAGTAGAAGCACCTGCACAAATAGATATTAATTACAAAATCTAAACTGAATATTTTCACTGCTGAAGTGGTATAAGTGAATTTTATTTCACTGGAGATTAAGACAAACTTCAGTCTTAATCTACTTTTTCGATTTCTTATCTGTGATTCACTCTCCGGTTACCGAACAGGGAGTGTATTTGGCTGACGCTGAAAGGCGTAAGATTCTCAACCTTCAAAATTATTATTATAATTTTTTTTGTATTAATAAATTAGGCAGAGAGTTCTTGAAAAGTTCATGCAGAAAGACTTCAGAAAGGCTTCAACCTGGAATAATAATATCACTGATTACATTAAAGCTTGTAGATTTAGACTATTGTGGAGCAGATTTCTCAGCAGGAAGTTTATAAAGAAAAACCGAGAGAAAGAGAGCTGAGAAAGGTGGAGCGGTGATATAGAGACGTGTCAGGGATCACGTAACTGAAATGCTCTTTGCCCTCTTTAAACCCAGATTTCTTTTAGGCTGTCTGTGCAAATGTGGGTTAGCACTTCAGGCCATGACCTCGGGAGAGCAAGAGAGCAGTTGGGGAGGTGTTGCACGCACACACACACACACACACACAGACACACACACATAGACACACAGACACATACACCAATCCACCAATCCTTGACACTTTTAAGTTATTGGCTCATTATGCCCAAGGCTTTCACAATCAATCAACTTCAACTTTTTTCATTTATAAATTGTATTTTTTCCTAATACAAGTAGGAAAGATAATGATCTTTCTACAATGAGGAAATCATAGACGTGGAAGACATTACGCTTATACAATGCCTGTGCTCGCTAATACTTTATGCTTCCTTCAAAGCTCAACATTTAAAAGTACATGATATTGCTGTTAATTAATAAAACAGAGTAAATGATGGAACGTTGCTGTGGCGTTAGAGGAATAACGGGACAAAGTTTTACTAGAAGGATTTGCAGTGGTAACAGTAACTCCAGCACAGTGGTTCTTTTATAACAAAAACATTCCTTATTGTGTTGTACTTCATAGGTATTAAAGATCATTTTCATATTCATCTATAATATAGTACACTCCTCCTTTCCTAACCTGGTGCTGTTTTTATGCAATTAATTAATTAATAAGAAGTTTGTCCAGTACTCACTTGTATACCTAGAAGCACTACTTAAGAACGAGAGATTTTACTGCCCGAGTGGCTGCAATTTGTCACAATCAGACATAAAAACGTCCCAGTGTGAAAGTCTTCTTTATCGTAGAAACCTACACCTAAACTTCAACAATGACATCACGCCTGAACCCCGGTCATGTGACCTCGAGAAGCACGTAACTCTCAGAGGTATTCATTACCTTCATTTCAAATCCGCCTGCATTCCTTTGCCTTAACTCTCCACACTCGCACATAGACGCTCATTTCCGCAGGATAACAACAGCCGGGTCATTACACGACAGAAAAGAGCAAGAAAACATTCCTGGAGTGATTTCAGCATTACTAGCGCTGTACACGCTATTAGCCTTTCACGTGTAGGAACTATGTAAATACACACAAAAGTCAGTGTTTTTGTGTTACAGTCATTATGTGTGTGCTTTTTAAAGGATTTCATTGTGTTTTTCTTCCCGAGATGGTGAACGACTCACTGACCTGAACAACATCGAGGTCGTGGTGTTTCATTTGCTGTAACCTGAGTCAGAAGGGAACGCGTTAATGAGACAATTAATAGGTTAAAGCAAAATCAATCAATCAATCAATCAAAACAAGCAAGAGAAAATTCTTACTTTTAAGTTAAGAAAAAAGTGAGCTGACCATGTAGATTGAGTAAAAGTTGTCTTTTCTGCATTCGAAGAATAATTTACAAAAGAAAAAGTGTGTATCTATGCCTTCACCTTCCTTACTTTCTTGTATCTTTCAGCCAGAAGAATAAATCACAAAAGATGACTTATTAATTTACCCCACAAAAATATCTTTAACAAGGGGAGATCTGTTGAAAACAATGTAATTCAATCACTGCAATTTGATAGATGTCAAAATTATGCTTGAGAATTTAAAATGTAGTTACAATTAAAAAAAAGAAAACATATCGAGGTGGATCGTAGCAGTTCTTCAGCACCTGGTGCTTTTCGTTCCTCTTTCTAATGGAGTCTTAAAACCCCTACGGTTTGCTATGGTCTATTATTCAACATAGAACCCTCCCACAAATGCTACATTCTGAACCCATGATCAGTCATGAATTGCTACAGTTCTGCAAAGAACCACTGTGTTCCTACTACGAACATCACGTGCACCTTCACGATCACGTAGAGACACACTGGCGTAGAATGATTGATGAATGTAGTGCACTATGTAGGGTGGTTGTTAAATTTCAAATGAAGGGAAAATTTCTTGAAGTGTCCGCCGCACCTCGATACGCTAACTGGTCAGCTCTAACGCGCTTGGCAGCAGGGAGAGACAGCAAACACACATGTGTGATCATGCACAATGGTGGTGTCTGATGTTCTCCATTTTTTAAGTCAGATTATTTAAGCATTGAGCTAAACAGCTTGTGTCACGTAAATCTGTTAGATCAAAGAACAAAAGTTATTAACATGTTGCCAGGGAGAACAAAGAGAGAGGAAGTTGTACAGATATCCGTCCAGAGACAAAGCATAGGAAGTGTATAAGGAATGAGGAAGAGCTCAAGGGAGAGAGAGAGAGAGAGAGAACCTTGGAAGACAAAATCCGAATTAAAAAATTATTTCCACCAATAGTATAGCGAGCTTAAATGGGGATAATTGATTTTAACTAAACTGTTCACTAAGTGCTTCATTTTAGCTAAAACATCATCTTCATAAGAAGTAATAAGAAACCATGGTGTTGTAACAAGTGAGTTGCGAGGACCAGAAGAAAAAACTCTGAAAAAGGGTTTTATATAGTCTATGAGAAAAAAAACAAATGTAACATGTCTTGAATTAGTAGCAGTTCTTGACAAGTCTTAAAAATTCTCAGCAGTGGCAGAGCAGTAACGAGCTCACCCGATCCTCCAGAGATCACAAATTCAAACCCAAGCTTCGAATGGTGTGTGAGCTCGCAGTTCAAAAAGATGCGGTAGGTGGCGTCATGTGGCTCGGAGGAAACATGTGATAGTAGAGAGCGGGGAGAAAAGGGGGAATTCTTGGCAAATTGTAAGGTGCAAATTGTTTAAAAGTTTGTCGACAGGTTGTAATTGTGGAGGTGGAGTAAAAAATCTGAACATTTCTCAGGAGATGAAGACAAGATGCTACAGAGTTGAGCAATAAAGAACCAACAACAAATTTTGTGTGTTACGCTTTAACAATTGCTTGCGATCGTAGGAATGGCGGCTTATTTATTAAAGAGTGACATAAATATATAATCCGTGTATCGTTACGTTTAATGCTGTGAAACGGCCACATGTGTTAGTTTCCTGTTCGCACTTACTGTATGTTAAACACCAATAAAAATCCTTGATCTCATCTCAATCATTCATTTTTTTTTTCACTTTAACTAGGACACAGCTTTTAAAAAAAAAAAAGAAATATTTTGACATTTATTATCCATTTAAAGTCAGAAATGTTACAGAAGTATAGTGTTGCGCAGCCTCACAAATTTCCGCCTTAAGAACTGAAATTTTGCAAGAAATGTGCCTCGACATTTCCGCCATATGAGCGACTGAGCCGAACCAGGTCAAATTGCCGGCTAAGTTGCGCGTATGTCCGGGAGATGTTTAAAACTCGTATTCGTCAGTGGAAAGCCCGGCAAAGTGAGTTTACATTTTTTTTGTGTTTTTTTTTTTTTTTTTTGCATTTTGCATTTTGTGCAAGATTTAGTGAAGACAGAGAACGATGGGTCCCAAGAACGTTAGCAAGGACTGTAGGAAGAAGAAAAGGAGCCGCTTTCAGTTTTTCAGCCAAGAGGAATCGTACATTTTAGGTTTAATTTCTATTTCGTTCATATTTTACTTCATTTATTGTCTTTTCAAAATGTTTTTGATTGTTTTTATATACAAAAATATGATTATAGTGTTGGAAATTGGTAATACTGTATTAGAAATGCTTTTGGGTGGCTGGAACGGATTATCAGCATTTACATTATTTCCTATGAGAAAATGCGTTTCGCTCTAGTTGAAATGATTGTTTTATAAGCATAAACATGATATGATACAATGTTATACCAGTATAATAATCTCTATACTACATGATAACTGTGCCAAAGTTTGTGCTTTCCTTAAAACCTTGTTTTCCGATAGTTTACAGTTTATATTTTTTAGCACATAGTATTTACTATTTTTGTACTTACTCTGGTCTGTTGTTCTGGGTTCTGGGTATATTTTTGCTTTTGCTAAAAACAGTTTGCATAGAATGTAGTTGTGAAACAATCATTCTAAAAAGTGTCTAAATAAAACTCAGCTTCACAATGCATGCCAGAGTCTCTTTTGGTACAAAAATACCCTCCTCAATAACAAAAAGTCTGAAATGTTCTTTACACTGTGGAAAAACATGATTTATGTAAAGTAGCCTACACATGAATGTTGCTTGTTTTCTGAAATATACCTCACACATTACGAAGTGAGTTTACATATTGTTTGATTCAGTTATTCAACTTAAAACTTGTATCCAATAATTACAGTAAACATATCATAAAAACAGATCCGCTGTTGGTTGAACTGGCAGTTCCTCTGAATTTACATTATTATTATCCTTATTGTTCTCTTAACCACAAATTACATTATAAAGTTGATTTTACTCCTTTGTGTGAAATTACATGACAATATTTCAAGATTCTACAAATAAAATGCTACAATCAAATATCAAATACACGTTCAAGTCAATATTTTAATATAGTTTAAATTAACATACGCATGAACATTAATTAACATTGTTCATGAATTCTACCCCGAATACAAAAGTAATATTCCAAGAACTATAAACAAGCATTTGAAAATACTGAAAAAGTCTAATAAAAGCTTTAATTCTTGTCTTGTGGAGGCGCATCACAAATGTTTTTGGACATTTGAGCTTCTTTATTTCTCATGGTAGTACATATCAATTAAAAACATATATACTATTTAAAAAGATATGGATTTTTCTGTAGCACAGCAGACTGTACCTCAACCAAGTGGTAAAGATGGCTCAATCAAGCTACTGAACGTCCGAACATATTTTTCAACATAATATACAGCGATCCAAATATGCTCTACCAAAAAGTTCAGCAAAAACATTTAAAGAGTTAAAATTTGTGAAAGCAGTGAAAGCTGCTTGATAATGATGATGATCATCATCATAAAAGGGTTATACAGCTGTGTCAAAACGTCACAATCGGTATCATTGCTCCATTGCTTCGAGGTCGTGCTGTATTTGCCGAACACTTCGCCTCCCTGCTGAGACTTCAAGTTCTCTCTCTTCACTTCCAGATCAACCTCCCTCTCTTTATCTCTCTCTCTCTCTCTCTCTGAAGAGGATTTGTTTCTTCAGAAGAACACTGATGTGAAAAGCGTAGACTCTTCAAGACGCTGAAGAACTTCATTTAAAGTTAAGAAGATTTAGATCAAAAGGTTAGTGGAGAGATGAAGAAGGGGAAAAAAAACACATTCAAAGGGCTACTTGTGGAATGTAAAAACCATGGCCCTCACAACGCTGATAAGCTGGGTGCACGTGCTTTTTTTTTTTTTTTTTGGCTGTGGCAAGACGTAGATGCTTTCTTCCAAGCTTCTGGGAGATGAAGGGGAAGAGTTGTAGCGGTTTTTAAGTGGTTTTGATTCTGCTTTGCTTCTTGACACACTCAAGTCTGAAAAACACAAAGTTTACTATAGGGCAGTGTTTGGCCTCGCTTTATTCTGTGAAACAGGCCTTGGAATTGAGCGATGCATTGTGGGGAAACTGTGCAATGTTAATTACTCTGGGATTGCATTGAAAGCCACAATGTGCTCCCAGAGCCCTTTATGCTAATGTTGCAATTTCAGAGTTGCACTGGGCACAGTTTGCACAATGCCAATGTTTATATGCAGGCCTTTTTGCAAATTTGAATTCATTTGCTGCAATTAAAGGTTCCCAATGAACTGTTTATATGTAACCTAAACTCCATTGTTAAGTTTGTAGGCAATCTTAATTTATATGTTTATTCCATGCAATCCGAGAGTTAGATTCAAGCAGGGAGTAAGGTTTAGTGGCAGTGTTACTAAAATAAGTGATGGGAATCCAGGCAGACTGAACCCAAACCTATCAATCTTACTGTTTTTAACTCTTTAATCTTCTCACTATGAAAGATGCAATGGGAAATGTTTGCATTTTTTCTCATCATGCGGCATGCCTATCAACAATCAATGCTATAATTTTTTTATTAATTAATTTATTTATTTATTTATTTTTACAAACCCAGTATAGGCCCCTTCCAAACGGTTGAGATGTCACTTCATGGTAAAAGTCTAAATCATTTAAAAATACCTAAACAAAAAGTGTTATAAAATTTCTTTTAACCATCCGAGCCACTGTATTTCACATGGTATACTACATATCAAATGAAAAGACATGCTATTGACATGCTAAAGACACAGACATCTTTAAGATTTTGTAAAGCATAGCATACCTCAACCGAATGGTAGAGATGGCTCCATTTAATACTGTATATATTATACAGCGACTTAAAGTGCTCTAAAAAGCTGAGCAGAACATTAATGGGTTAATAAGTTTGAAATGATTTCTGTATTTCCCCAAGTAATAAGATTGCTAAGTTACTCATATTTGCATGATATTCAGGAGTATTGGATGTTCTGGTTGTTGAGAGAAAAAAATATATAAGTGTGCATATTCATGATCAGTAAAACAAACATACAGTACAATCACATTATCTTTGTACAATATTATTTTGGACTAAAACAGAAATTTAAATGTTTAATTAAATTTTTACACTTTTATTTTATTTTTAATCTACCATGTGCAGGTTTTGCATCCTCACTTCATTTCTAGTGAAACTCACCTCACTGAGGTCCTCAATGTTATATGAAATACATAAAAATTTTATATGGAATGATTCTTCTTACTTAAATAGCCTTACTTTGAGTCTGGCTTTAAAACGACATGTTTAGGAGTGTCTGAGAAACAGGAATCACACTCATTTACTTTACCCAGCGATCCTCCAGCTAGGCACCTCAGGAGTTGTTAGCAGGTGGCTAACGGCCTACCCGGCTGTGGCCATATTGATTTGCTTGAAACGACACAGCTGTGTAAATGACAGCTAGGTTAATTAGCCAGAACGAAGCCTTTCTGCTTCAAGTTGTCACCAGCCTAGGCTTTTATTTCACCCCACTGCAATTGCTAGTGTTACATCCTATGTTTTAGCAATGAGCAATAAAATATATACATTTTTATGTAGATGTGCATCTGTAAAACAGGCAAAATGGCTTCATAAGATTTATAGTACATGAACATTTATGAAAGTGCTTTATGAAATCCATCTGCCAGTCATACATATTACAAGTTTTACATGATCATTAATTATAATTAGCAATGATCGATTTCATTTTAAAGAGTCTTTCTGTAATTCGTAGAACATCTGAGGAGTAATATAAGATTTAAAGGAATAACATATAAAAATTGTATAGCAGAACAAACACCAAATTTAAATAATATTAAAGTAAGGAAAAGCAAAAAGCAATCATAATACAATAACGGTTCATCGCTTAAGTGTACATATCTATAAGAAGATTTGTGTGTTTGTGTGTGTGTGTGTGTGTGTGTGTGTGTGTGTGTGTGTGTGTGTGTGTGTGTGTATCAGAGGTGCTAAGGTGCCGTATGATCAGGCAGCAGGTCCCTCAGATCTGCTTGATGCCCCACAGGAGCCAAACAGATCACAGCACAGTGGCCTTTGAGCTCCCTATGACACTGACACACACATGGATGTACATAGATACACATCCAAGCACACACACACTTCACATCACCATTTTAATCTAGCGCCACACACAGATGTTTTGAACATGAATTAAAGCATAAACCTATACTGTACTGTTTAGGTCAGCCATCAGTTTAAATGTAATTATTTTAGATAAATTATTATTATTATTATTTTTAGAAATGCACCTGGACGTAGAAGCCGCGCTGGAACTTGTGAGTAAACGTGCGATTAAATCTCTGTCACAAGATACAATTTAATGGAAATATCTAACCCTAAAATGTTTTCCCTAAAATTATTAAAGTAGTATGTAAGAGGTTTCACACAAGAGGGAGTGCTGTTGTGCTGAATATCAGCATGGATGTGATGCTGTCATAGGCACGAGGGCGCAGCCTGAGATATCATGATAAGCCATGCTGCATGACCTTACTGTAAGTGCGATATTTCTTCAAGACATACACACACCTTTTATTATCAACAAATTATAATTAGTTTGTTTATTTTATGTTATTTTGCTCCAACAACAAATGTCCTTCCTACTTGTGGAACTAACTAACTAACCAGAACTGGCGGAGATGGTGAATTAACAAGCGTGCATGTTTTCATTTTTACCTGTACTAAGGTGAAGAGAATTCACTTTTTCCACATTTTGTTGTGTTATGGCCTTATTTCAAAATGGATTGAATTCATTATTTTCCTCAAAATTCTACAAACAAAACCCACTGACAAGTTTGTGACAAGTTTGTTTGAAATCTTCGCAAATTTATAAAAAATATAAAACAAAACAATCCTATGTACAGAACATAAGTATTCACAGCCTTTGCCATGACACTCAAAATTGTGCTCAGGTGCATCACGTTTCCACTGATCATCCTTGAGATGTTTCTACAACTCGATTCGAGTCCACCTGTGGTAAATTCAGATGATTGGACATGATTTGGAAAGGCACACACCTGTCTATATATCGTCATACAGTTAACAGTGTATGTCAGAGCACAAACCAAGCCATGAAGTCCAAAGAACTGTCTGTAGAAAGGATTGTATCGAGGCACAGATCTGGGGAAGTGTACAGAAACATTTCTGCAGCATTGAGGGTCCAGATGAGCACAGTATCCTCCATCATCCATAAATGGAAGAAGGTAGGAATCACCAGGACTCTTCCTCATGAGCGATCGGTGGAGGAAGACCTTAGTCAGCGAGGTGACCAAGAACCTGATGGTTAGTCTGAAAGAGCTCCAGTGTTTCTCTGTGGAGAGAGGAGAACCTTCCAGAAGAAAAACCATCTTGTAGCATCATACTCAAAAAGACTTGAGGATGTAAAAGGTGCTTCAACGGCAAAAAAAAAATGTTTCTCATTTTTGGTCTGAGGGTCCTTCAGGTGACTTTTGGCAAACTCCAGACGGCTGTCGTGTGCCTTTCACTGAGGAGGAGCTTCCGCCTGGCCACTCTACCATACAGGCCGGATTTGTGGAGTGCTGAAGATAGTTGTTCTTCTGGAAGGTTTCTCTCTCCCCAGAGTAACACTGGAGCTCTTTCAGAGTGACCATCGTGTTCTTGGTCACCTCCCTGACTAAGGCCCTTCTCCCCTGATCGCTCACTTTGGCCAATTAAGTCTTTTTGAATTTTGTCTTTCACGTTGTCATTATGTCATATAAAAAATTAATCCATTTTGAAATAGGGCTGTAAGATAGCAAAAAAAGAAAAAGTGAAGCGCTGTCAATACTTTCCGGATGCACTGTAACTCGCAAGAGTTTCAACAGCTGAATTTCAGCCGGTGGGTGTCATTTATTGAAGTATGTATAAAACTATTTCTAAAGTTGTGCATGAGACTGTGCATTGTATGTATGTCTGTACACAAAAGATATTTATTTAAAAAAAACTCATTTAGATAAAGAAATGCCCACAAGTACCAATACACAGTGGTACCTCGGATTGTGAGTAACGTGGTTTACGAGTGTTCCGCAAACCGAGCAAAGATTTTTAATAATTTTTAATTTGGAAACCGAGCAAGTATTAGTTTACAAGCGCCAAGTATCATGCTTCACACATGCGACTCTTATTTTGACACCGAGCGTTACTCTCTCACCTTCCCCCCCCTCCCCCCACGGCTTCGCAATCACACAGAAACACTGCTCGTGCGCGCGCAATTTGACACTGAAACACACACGCACAGACGCTCTCTGCCCTTTTCACCCCTCCTGGCTTCACAAACACACAGAAACTCTGCTCTGTCTCGATTCTTTTCAAAGGTAAGATGCTGGTTCATTTGTTTGTTTTTTTACTTTACAGCAGTGATTCCCTTAGTATGCGCTCACGCCTGGTCAGAGAGATTTTTTTTTCCCTGTTAAAACGGTGTTTCCGTGTTTGTGTGTGTGTTCGTTTCTTGTGAAACTTAAGTGATTCCTTTAGTATGCGTTCGTGCCAGTCTCGCTTTTTTTCCGTTAAAACGGTGTTTCCACTGTGTTTATGCGCTTGTTGTGAAACTTAAAAAGTGAGTCCGTTAATATACGCTCATGTCAGTCTCCGAGAGATTTCTTTTTTAGAAATCGAATAATTTGAGTTTTCATTATTTCTTATTGGAAATGATGATTTGGTTTAAGAGTGTTTTGGAATACGAGCCCACTTCCGGAACGAATTATGCTCGTAATCCAAGGTTCCACTGTGTGGTCTTTACTTTTACCATTAGTTTTTTCCGTAAATAAAAATACTTTAGTGTGTGTATACGTTTATATTTTTTCCCCCTGCTGCTGTTATCCTGAATGTAATATACTGCAGATTGTATTATTATCTGGCTCATATTAGTTTTGGAAACACTAAAGCTACCTCTAGTTTCTCTTTAAATCCAAAAAGTACAAAGCAAGAAAAGCTGTAACTTTACCCCAACCTGTGAACAGTTAAACTTGCAGGTTTTCCCAAATGATCAGTTTTGCCTGCCGATGCCCTTAATAAAAAAATATGTAAAATCTTAAACTACAGCGGTGTTGCTCTTGTCAAGACAGAATTCACAGAATGGTGTGTGGGTGTGTGTTTATTTTAAAATCTCATTGTGTGTGTTTTTTTTAGTGTGTGAAAAATAAACCCCAGTGTGAATCTGCCTTTAAAACTGTACTTTGCTTGATGTTTAAGCATCTGCACTGGCAGAGGTTCACACTTTTGTTCATGCTTGGCGTGGTCACCAACTCATACACACACAGTTACGATACACACATCTGGGTGATTTTACATGCACACACACACACACACACACACACACACACACACACACACACACACACACACACACACACACACACTCATGAACATGCACACACTTTGAGACGAACCCCAGCTGCACTCACATTGTGCCCATCTGGATGGAGCGGCTTTGCCAGAACTCGAGAGGCACAAACAATCACTGCTCTGCCCCCTTGATGTCATTGTTTAAAGCCTAAAGCAGAAACAAGGATGAAAAGAAAAAGAAGAGATTTTTAGTAAGAAGGATGTAACTCTTTAGCACCGGGATCGCTTTAAGAAATGACTAATCAAATTTTAAACTTATTATTTATTTGCCTGGAAACCAAGGCTGTACGATTACGTTTTTTCATGATTATTTTTTAGCATTTTTTTTTATTATTATTATTTTTCTAAGTAAAACAATCCTAACACATATTCCCATCGTTGCTCCTGGAGACCCCCTCTGTTCTGCATATAACCGCTGATTACCAGTTCTGGCTCTTCTTTGAAGTGGGTGTATGTTAGAGCGGGAAACGCATTAAAGTTTGTCACACAACAGACTACAAATGAAAAGTTGTACAATTTCTTGGAAATAAACAAATTTATTGAATATTTCTCCTTAAATGCCTTAATCAGACTTTCTGGACTGTTCATATTGCTGAATAAGTAGTCCTAACTTTAAGCACCTCATTAATACCTGTCCTGAGCGATGCAACAGAACAAAGTTTGTCATAAGTTCGGATCCCGATTATTAAAATCAGTTGAGTGGGAGGGGCATCCGTTAGCTCACCTGTCAATCATAGCAACATTAACCAGTCATGGGTGTCTGTGAGCTCACACTCCTCCACTGGTGGTGTGGGGAATGGACAAGAATAACTTTGGGAGCAAAATAATAATAAAAATATATAATAATAATAATAATAATAATAATAATAATAATAATAGCATCATTAATAATATCATGGCTCCCACAATCATTATCAGGCAGCTAATAAAATAGCACTTGATGCAGAACACATTATAATATAGTATTTTTATTATTTTTTTAATGCAGTATAATACAAAAGAGGATTAGGGTCACCATAAACTTATGAATTTATTCCATGAATTTATTTTTCATCTCAGATTATTCTCAGCATTCTGAGAACAAAAGGTTCCTCTTCCATAGTATAATTAATATTGTGTTAAGAGAATTTGTTTATTTATTTAGGCAGCACAATGGCGTAGTGGTTAGCGCTGTCCCCTTGCACCTCCAGGGTCCGGGTTTGATTGCCGCCTCGGGTCTGTGTGCATGGAGTTTGCATGTTCTCCCTGTGCTTGATGGGTTTCCTCCCACAGTCCAAAGACATGCAGATTACGTTAATTCCCCAATGTTTAATTGTCGTAAAATGGGAATAAATACAATGGTAATCACCACTAAGCTTCATGATCCCTAGTTGGACTACAGAGGTTCCTAGAAGGATGGATTTATTTATTTATTTACTGATTGATTTGATCAACATATTCGAGCAACATCCAGAGAGACTTAGAAAAGTGCTTTGAAGTTTCCATTATTGAATTGATGGAAACGGACTCCTGCTGTAAGCCTTAAAAAATGTTAATAATGTTTCTGCCTTTCAGTTGGACATAAGAGCATTTTTATGAAGCTTTATGAACACCACCGTTACGCTTCTGCCAAGCCATTAATATCTTAATAATGCACCGATATTCCAGTAACATGAATGTTGAAGATCAAAAGCTGTTTTCTCTTTATATTTTAATTGGCTTTGTCTCTTCTCCCCCTGTCCTGTTATTTGTCCACGTCTCTTTCTGCAGCTGTAATTGAGGCCTAAGTCACAACAGGTGTCCTGAACACTCAGACAGAGCAGCGCTGTCTCAGGCCTTGCCCACAGGACGTCCAAATCTAAATAAACACGCAGACACCGCACACGCCGGCACGCAGAGGAGACAGGAAGACGAGAGAGACAAAGAATAAACCTAGAGAAAGATGAAAAGCGTGACAGTAATAACAGACAGAGAGAGAGATGGCTACTGCTGCCGAGGCCAGAGTCAGCGCGCGACTGCGCCAGAGCCGCATGACTGAGCGCTGAATTATATGTGTACGAGTGCGTCAGCGCGGGGATGACATTTACCCAGACTCTCTGAAGTCTGGCCTCTTCGGCCTGACGCTCTCCGCTCGCCGTGCCTGCGGCGCCTGGAGCACAATGATGTTCTTTTCCTTAAAGTGACATCAAAGAAGGCGGGGAGAAAAAAAAGTGTGACGTGCCCGGGATCTTCTGCAGTGTGAAGCGTAAAACACTACCGTGGCATCTGCAGGTCCCCGATGTGCTGTCCAGAGGCTTCGGCCAGTCATTTCAGACACATTTCCTAGTCGTTATGCTACCTCTGGTAAGCAATGCAAAGTCTTTAAAAATTCTGACTTGAGAGAGTTTGATCTTGTATGACAAAAACACAAAGAGAATTCCAGATGAAAGCATTACAGATGTAAATAGCTTATCTGGCACAAAGAGAGACAGACAGACAGGAACAGGAGTATGTTCCTCAGTTATAATCTAAACACTGTCTGACAAGAAGTCTGAAGACATCCTTTCTACTTGAGGTCTGAGGCAAAACATTATAAAAGTTCCAACATTAACCACCATAATTTGAGTTCCAATCTCCCTCCCGATCTGCCTGTATGGAGTCGGTATGTTCTCCCCATGCTTTGTGCTTTTCCTCCAGGTACCCTGGTTTCCTCTTACAGTCGAGAGGCATGCATTGTTATAACACTGCCCATATTGTATAACTGGATGAGAGTACACACTATATCTGTGTATGTGCCCTGCAGTGGGGTGGCACAACACCTTGGGTGTCAGCCAGCTTGTTTCCTGGTACAGGGTCCTTATACAGGATAAACGCTACAGGAAATGAATAAATTAATATTTGTACACTTTATTTATGGGGCACTTTCCATGCACATTTTAACTCAAAGTTTTCCATAATCAATTAGCAATAATATAAATAATAAATCATAATAAAACATGAGATAAACAAGATGAAGCTTTACTCGTTGTGGATGAGTGTAAAAAAGTCAAGCCACCCGCAAATCTAGTCCTTCTTGTTCGTGTTCTTCGTTTTGCTATTGAAAGTTGTTGACGTCATTGAAGACCAAACATATTTTAAACAAATGACCTTGCTGTGACCTTAAACCAGTTCTGATCACTGATCACTCTGTAGAAATCAGACCACCATCCTTAAGAGATCAAGCTAATGAGAAACCATTAACAATAAAACCACCTAGGTTTTAAGGATCGTCTTGTGCTACCAGGGCAACTTCGACTCGTAGGGTTAAGACTCCGCAAGATGTCTGTGGGACAGTGCTGTGCTGTGGTGTCAAAGAAAAGGGATGTCTGTCTGGTGCATCACAAGTGTACTCGATCGGATTGGGATGCTGCATTGGCTTTTCTGTGGGATTGGACCAGACGAGCTGGGCTTTGGTCCCCATGGCCGTAGATAAGCCTTGGGTGCCCATGACCATGTTACACCAGCTCACTGGAATACTGTTAAAGTTATTCAATTAGTTGTTCAAAAACTTGTGTGGTGTATATGTAAAACCATCTTAAATATAACAATTAAGCGTAAGGTAGCTCAAGACCTCATTCCTGTACGCCTCTGCCACTAGGAGCGCCGCATTAGGCCATAGGGCTTTAGCTAACACCAGCAATGTCAATTCCAAGCCCAGGATTAGCTGAGATTGATTCAAGACCAAGTCCTAACAAGTTGAGATGAAGTCCAGATGAAAGCAAGGCTAAGTCAAGATCAAGACTGAAAACTTTCACATCAAATCTTTTTATCACATCAGCATTTAACTACAAAGGACCAATTATGCAAATTTCACATTTTAGTCACTTTTTGACATTCCATTGGGCCTTTTGTGTGTGTGTGTGTGTGTGTGTGTGTGTGTGTGTGTGTGTGTGTGTGTGTGTGTGTGTGTGTGTGTGTGTGTGTGTGTGTTTACAGACCAAACAACATGAAGGAAAAAAATCTCTACATTTTGTGAAAACAAGGCAATAAGATTTTACCCCTTAATATGACCTCACGTGTCACAGTATGAGACCCGCCCTTGGCCTGCTGCTATGCTCTGCTGTTCTCTCGGGGGCGTGGCTCAGCACTAACTCATTTACATAGACACTAAAATGGTGCGTTTGGAGGCAGTTTAACGTTTGACTAAATGCAGTATCTGAGGTGTATTTCACCTGGAGCATTAACACACACACACACACACACACACACACACACACACACACACACACACACACACACACACACACACACACTTTAGGGTAACTCTGAGACCGGTGGTACTTTTTAAAGTAGTAGTAAAATATGAGACCTTTAAACCTTTATGTGCTGCCTGGTGGGGAAAAAAGTGGCAATTTCAAATGGGTCAAAGTACTGGCCTGCATCAAGCACCAATAAGGATTAAGGAGATTTGAAAAAAAAAAATCTGGAATTTGGTTTTAAGAAATCATTTAAATTCTTAGTAAACATACATGGTCAAAAAACAACAACAACAAAAAAAAAAACAGTACAAATCTCAGCAATGTTTAATAGTGAAAGTAAGAGCTTTTCACATGGAACTAAACTAACTGTGTGTCCATCAGAAAACCACTTGATAGTGAGACTAACAGGAAAAAACACTTAAACTTAAAAAAAAAAAAAAGTCATATGAATCCAAATTGACTCAGAGCATCATGTATAGTGTCCACTGTACGAGCCTCTGGAGACAGTGTTGTGATCTGGGGTTGCTTCAGTCGCTCAGGTCGAGACTCAGCAACGTTATGTGGCAATAAAATGAAGTCAGCTGACCACCTGAATGTACTGAATCACCAGGTTATCATGTCTATGAAGTTTTCTTTCCCCGATGACACGGCCATATTCCAGGACTGGGAGCATGAGGAATCATTTTCACACATGAACTGGGCACCACCTTGTGTGCTGTAATCAACGCTACAGGCGGTCAATGAAATAAAAATCTTGAAGTATGTGATTTTTTTTCAGCAGACAAAGTCTTGGTTAATGTGATGAAACATAAGGGTGTTTCAATTGTTTAGGACTATATACAGTAAAAAGTACACTTACTTCATACAAATGGCTTTATTCAACAATGTGGTTTCACAGTTTGGACACCATGGGGGAATTCTTTGCTCTACAACATTCCGAGGGTAAAATGATCAAAGGTTCTGGAAAGTTTCTGAAATGTTATTTCTGGGTCATTACCAGTGACTCAACAACAATCACGCTTCCTAAATGTTCTAAGAAGAACAGCCGCACAAAATCTCTATCTTTTTTTTTTTGAACTACGCAAGAAAAATGCTCTGTTGCAATGTAGGAAGGTTAAAACTTAAATGTTCTGCAACTATCAACAGTGAGAAAGGCATGGGGTAATAAAGGGATTGCCTCATCGCAGTTGGGTCATTTTACCCCACAGACCTCTGCACAGCAAGTGTTGATCAATCACAATCACAATCACATGACTGCCCAAGCACTTTCATTTCTGCCTGACATGCATGATATCAATGATGTAATAAAGTATGTCTACAGTATGTGCTGTGAGAACTCCTTCCCCAACACTTTCATCATGATGATGTGTGATATATGAGGGTACCCACCTCGGATCAAGGGGGTCCTTCTTACAGAAATCGATCGATGCACCTTTTCTACGTCTTCCAGTTTGGTTTAGTTTGTTATGAGATGAAATGGTACGTTGAGTAATACCAGCATTCTGTGATGGAAAACAGTGTGTGAGTCACATGATCCCTTATAACCCGTGTTCCTATACATCTGGAGGATTATACTGTACGTGATGTCCATTAGAT
Source organism: Clarias macrocephalus (assembly GCA_011419295.1). Classification (NCBI taxonomy): domain Eukaryota; kingdom Metazoa; phylum Chordata; class Actinopteri; order Siluriformes; family Clariidae; genus Clarias; species Clarias macrocephalus. Next base: position 116,518 of record JAAGKR010000840.1, on the reverse strand, counting down.
GGCTCATCAGAGCCAAAACTAAAGTTTTTCACGATTTCATGCACCATGATGGTAAACACCCTGATGAGCTCGTCATCGTGAGGGATCAACTCAGTACGATTACGCGAGGTGGATCAGGTGTGCTGTGTTTCGGGAAAACTTTTAACTCCTCAGGTCAGAGACTGGACGCTAGACTGAGGCCGTGTTTAACCCGAGTGTCCTTAGGCCTGGGTTGTTTAATGTAAAACTTCCACTTTTCCTTCACCTCTTATTCTTGCCTTCCCGCTTTCATCTTGGTCCTTCTTTCTCAACGTATCTATCTCTCCCCTCTCATGCTTTGTTCCTAAGAATCAGACTTGAAAGTACGAGCTCCATTAGAAGTGGAATTTCAGTCCAATTTGTCTTCAAAGAAAGTGAAGCTGATTACAGAGGTACCGTTCCCTCTTTTGCCATTAGATCAGCTGAGAAAGACCTGTTAGTCACGCCTACTTATCTGGCAATGTTATAAACGCAGGATTAACAGATCAAAGGCCTGAGCGGGGTTAGCGTTATAGAAAATGTAAGCCCTTCATAGGGGATCTTCAGTCTATGGCTTTAACTCGCACTGAATTCTGATATAAGCAAAATGTTCACAGTTCATGTCAGTGCCACTGAAATGTACAACCGCTAACCTGATGGTGTGTAAAACATCCAGCCTCGCACCCTGTGATGATGACATCAGTCAGGGCCACTCTTCACGCTGTTATTAGGTTGCCAGATATTCAACACCCAGATCAAAATATATTACTAAAGCTTTATTTTCGCAGTAAAAGTTTATTTGTGACCGTGGAATAGTTTAAAAGTAGTCTGCATTGTTGTGATGCACTAATTTCCAAAGGCAAGATGAATAAATAGTTTCAGATCACGTCCGAAATTAAACATATCTAAAATAAGCAGAGAGAGACATTGTGGTTATGATGTTACGGTTAAGATTAGATTTAGATCAATTGAAGGTCTTCACAAGGACAGTCTGTATTTGTATTTAAACACAAGGTGGGCGTGGCCTAAAAGAAAAAAAAATGACATTGCAAGAGTTTTTGGAAAATTGCCCAACACAATGCTGTATTTAAAAGCAGGCAAACGTTCCAGTACAGCAGCCAAATCCAAGCGAGCGCAAAGCAGAGTTTTACTGCATTGAAGCGATTCGTTTTATCCGTCAAGGGCCGAGTGGAGGCTTAGAATCAGCTGCTCTTGGGTGGTTGCTGTAATTCAAGAAGATGCACGTGAAATTCTTTTTTTCCAGCCAAATCGGGACAAGCGTGAGTCCGTGTGAAAGCACCAGACACTGCGTCTTCATTCGCATGAATGGTGTCTGTTATATGCACTGTACAGTACATCTGCATTATGTTGTATGAAATTACTGGAACTGTTACAAAGCACCGACACTGGGGACTCCTTCCATTAATGTTAAATGAACATCTGTCCTTCTATCCATCCATCACGACTTACTGCTTATCCTGTGGAGGGTATCAGGGGGCATGGAACCAGGGAACTTCCAGGGAACTTGTGGCACAAGGCGGGGTAGATCTTGGGTGGGGTGCTAACCCCAGTAAATTTACAATTCCCTGTGAGTAAGCTGATACTATGGAAAACAAGTGCGTTAATATAAAACTAGCATTTAAATTGCTCTAGATAGATGAGAATCTGATAGAATAAATCAATCAGATTTAACAATAAAACAGAGCTGTGCTATTTTAAACGCTATTTATTAAGCGACACAATGACTGTGATGAAATATCCGCGCGGCATACGAGTCTTGAAACCCCGCCTGCTCTCACACTTTATTTGCCGTTTTCTGATATTCAACAGGAGTCCGTTTGAGTGCAAGTGTCACATCTTTGCGTTGACCCATGAACATAAAAGTCAAAGAGGAACGGGGCGAGCAAGGTGGAGTGAAACGAGACCCGCATATGTTTTTAATCACCTGGGTTTTGTACCATGTCCACATCTGGATTCCTTCATGACCAGCTCCAGACCTCATAGCCAACAGGACGGAGGAGAGCGGCAGATGTTTCTCTCTTTCTCGCTCTCTCTCTCTTTGAGCCTCATTCCACCTCCTTTCACTTTCTTCGGGTTCTCACTGGTACAAGTCTTCGGAAGTGCCCTGTAAAACCAGATGCATGTACAAAAATGTATGGTTGAGTCCTGTGGTTGAGGTTGAAAGGCCACCATACACACATACAGTATAACACACACGCATACAGTACAACACACAGGCATACAGTATACATTCACATACAGTATGCGACAGAAGATTTGAATTAACTGTTGTATTTATGGTGCTACTGTACATAAACACTAAACAACTATTATGAAGCCTCTTTTAACCAGCACAATATTTTACTAAAACTGCTTTCCTTTATTTTAAGGTCAAGTTAAGATAATGCTAACGAGAGAAGAGAGATTGTATTTGTGTTATGACATTTATTACATTTTTCTATAATCTTGTAATACTGTATATAGAACAACAATACAGACACTAAGATATTAATTCTTTATGATCTTTATTTTAATTTCAAATCAAGCACCAGTGTGATGCATAGAAGGCAACGATACAGAAGGTTGAACACTATATTTTGAATTACTGTATTCTTTCGCTGCCAAACATCTGAATGTGTTAAAGTAAATTATCTTATTTTACTATTAGACAGATAATACAGTATACATGTCCAGTAAAGCAACATCTGGCCTACTTATTATCTTGGTAGGAAACGGTATAATGGCATTAAATAAATTAGTCTCATTGATGGCTTGTGATGTATTAAAGCTTAAACTGAAATTATGAGCCAATAACTCAAACAGCAAATAATTAAATCAAATCAAATTTTAAAAAACAGAGAGAAAGAGAGAGACTGGTCTGGTCTGGTCTGGTCTGGTCTGGCTGATAGGATTATTGAGCTCTACAGATTCTACACGCTCCCCACTGCCATGTTCTCCTCCTGACCTCTGACCCCTGTTAGCTTGAAAAATGGTCATATTTCGTTAGGCTTGGCAGCAGGAAGTCCTGGAGATCTCGTCCAAACACACCACTAACAATTAACAATGTGGGTGGTGGACTGTGAAATGGGTCAGTGTAAGAAAGGTATGCGACAGGATCAGCGTGACACCGCGCAATCAGACGAGCAGGTTAACATAATGTGGGTCAGGGTGTTTCAGGAAAATGTCTATTTGGTGTAATAGAATATGATTATCCATTAAATCTGAGTAAGATTATGTATGTCACGAGTAAATATCAATACAGATCATAACAGTAAGTATTTTTTTGTTGCATAAAGCACCAAAAGTAACGTGTGCTAGGTTTTTTATTTTAACGTAGAGCTAGAAACTTGTGTGGGGGTTGCCAGGTTTCAGGAAATCCTTGCCAATTCAAGAACAACTCTATAACTGTACAAAATGTTTCTTATTTCGTACTGTTTTTTTTTTTTTGATGGTTTGTGGAATTTTTTTATGTCTGTTTTTTTGTGCACACATCACATAAAAACTACTCAATTAATTTTTAATGTAGTTTTTACATGCTTATTTGGCCGAGCTTTAGGTAACATATAGGGTTTTTTTTTTCATCCCAATCGGCACACACGAAGAGAAGATATGGTACTTTGAAATTTAAATAGAATATGGCCTTATCTTTAAAAATACTACTACTAATAATAAAATACAATAAAATGATAAAATCAACCTTGAAAAAAATCTTTTATTCATCTCAAAATTCAACAGATGGCGCTGTACATTTTTTAATACGCACTTATTATTGTGCAGTTGAAATCTTCTTAATAAACGCAACCTCACGCCTTCATTTTGCACACTTTACAGTAACGTATACGATTTTGTTAATTCCAAAATTCAACAGTTGTACTTTTTCTTAAAACTCACTTATGAGTGTGCAATTATATTCCAAACAATCAAAGTCGCGGGAACATCTAGTTACTAATATGAGGATTTTATACTGTACAGTAGGATGGGTTTAAAACAGCTGCTTCATCACTTATAAATAAATAATTCACATTCCAAATATGTATGCCGGGTTATTATCTTCAAAGCAATTTTATGCAAACCACTACTAGTTAGAAGTTTGTTTTTGTTTTGTTTTTTACACATTTTTACACATTTTTTAAAAACTCTACATCAGAAATTCGTCACCACTGTAATGAGATTTGCAGCATATATTCATGTTAAATTTGTTATGAAACCTGTTGAAATAAAATCTAGACAGTATCTAGACAGTTCTCAAAATACAATATTTAACATTATTTAATCAATTTAAAGGTTCTGTTAATGTTTTATCAGTTATGTAAATAATAATGAATGCATGTAAATGTTGACCGGAGGTCCCACCACGGTCGTAATTCAACTTCAGCAAGGACTTTATTGTGGTCAGGCTTCATCACTTAATCAGAATGCATCAACTAACAAATCTTCAGATCTGTGAATCGACTCCTGTTGTCCAATCAACTCACCTAAATGATTCAACTCAAGTACAACTTAGCGTAAACAAGGCGTAAGATACTCATCCTTACAGAATGTGATTTCTTTCTATTAATAAGTTAGACAGAGAGTTCTGCAGTATCGAAAGACAGACAGACAGACATGTACGTGGGCTTCAACCTGAAATAATAATAATAATAATATCACTCATTAGATTAATGCTGATCAGATCATTTCTAGCTTTAACCTTTTAAATATTTCTATAAACTATTTTCCCGTCTACGACAGCTACTGACTCTAGTCTTGTATATTTCTGTAAATTTTCATTGAATTGCTAATAGCACTTTAGATGCTTCGGCAGACACTTTGAAATTCCTTTTACATTGTGTTGTTGCAAGCTGAACGTAAGTACCAGGACTATAACATGATAAATGAAATGTTACTGTCACTGGCCTAATGATCTGTCACTGTACACAAGATCAATAATTCTAATGACTTAAAGAAATGGCATCACTTTAAAGACAAAAAAAAAATTGATTCATTAAAATTATGTCATTACAGTCGCCGGGTCCAAATAGTAAATGAAAACATAACACTGAGCTTCCCAGCAAGTCACCATATTTTGACTTTCTACCAGTAACAGCTTCAGCAAACAAGCTCTCAGAAATTTATGATCTGGCCACCCAACTGTAGTGAGATAAATTCTGTTTTTAGGAGCATAACTGATATATTGGACATTTTAATCACATGTCCATGATCTCACTGTTGACAGAACCATATAACAACACATAAATTAGACTGTAGTTCACCACATGAAAGAAGCAGGGCTTTTTTTTTTTTTTTTTTTTTTTTACATTAAAGTTTTTTTTATTACCTTTGACCTTCTGTTCACACTGAAGCGAAGCTTTGGAACACCATAAACATACATTTTTGACTGCACAACTCATCGACTGTATAAAAAAGCTTTTTTATTTATTTATTTTATTTTATTTTTTTGTACATATATCATCTGATGTTTTTCTGAGTTGTATTATATAAAAAATAAGTTTGCAAATGCACATGTAGAATTATATCATTTTCTGTTACATCTCAACTTATGTCAGCTTTGTTCTTGTGAAGCATCTTAAAATTTACTGAATGGTTTAATCTGATTGATTAGATGATATTCCATAACAGCAGCTCAGCAGTGCAGGTTCATATTGTTATGTTCTGATATATTATTGTTTCTATAGTAATGGCCAGTGTTGGGGGACGTTACTTCTTAAAGTAACTAATTATATTACAAAATTGCTATCATTAAAAAGTAATCAGTTACATTACAGCGTTACTTTCTGATAAAACTAGTTCGAGTACTTTTCCACTGCAGAAAATGAAAACTCCTTTGTGATTCCTCATGCATGTTGTTTTAGTCAAGACCTTTATAATTATTCTACCATCATCACTCAGCGGAGTTTGTCACCTAGGACGGTTCATCATGATTCTCCGCGGGTTTTGGCGCTGTAATTACATACATCTTTCCGCGCGTAGGTCCTCGCAGAAGCTCGCGGACCTTGTAGAACTTTGAGGAATGTCGGGCAGTCACTCGCGGCGGCTCGCGGTGACTGTTTATAGCTGCCTTAACGTAAATGAGAACAAGAAGTATTTTGTGGCTGCTCTACGAGATTAGAAGTAATTATAAATTTGTCGGAAAAAGACCTAGACATTATTGTTTAGTAAACACATAATTGCATTTATTGGCACTACATGTATTATAAGAGGAATAAATAAGAGTCTAGAATGTGCTGTTCTTGGAAAATGATCCCCTTCAGGGTAGTAACTGTAACTCATTACTAAACACATGATTACGTGACCCAAAGTCTTCGATATCTTTAAAATCTGAACGTAACTGTTACATTATTAAATGATGCCGAGATTTTTGATCACTTTTTCTTTAAGGTGTGTTCTGGAAAAGTTTAAGACTTCTTTGGCTCATTGACTCTTGTCTCCTTCTCTCTCTCTCTCTCTCTCTCACTCT
>JAAGKR010000840.1:36662-110044 GCA_011419295.1 Clarias macrocephalus | reverse complement strand
TGTAAATTTTCATTGAATTGCTAATAGCACTTTAGATGCTTCGGCAGACACTTTGAAATTCCTTTTACATTGTGTTGTTGCAAGCTGAACGTAAGTACCAGGACTATAACATGATAAATGAAATGTTACTGTCACTGGCCTAATGATCTGTCACTGTACACAAGATCAATAATTCTAATGACTTAAAGAAATGGCATCACTTTAAAGACAAAAAAAAAATTGATTCATTAAAATTATGTCATTACAGTCGCCGGGTCCAAATAGTAAATGAAAACATAACACTGAGCTTCCCAGCAAGTCACCATATTTTGACTTTCTACCAGTAACAGCTTCAGCAAACAAGCTCTCAGAAATTTATGATCTGGCCACCCAACTGTAGTGAGATAAATTCTGTTTTTAGGAGCATAACTGATATATTGGACATTTTAATCACATGTCCATGATCTCACTGTTGACAGAACCATATAACAACACATAAATTAGACTGTAGTTCACCACATGAAAGAAGCAGGGCTTTTTTTTTTTTCGTTTTTTTTTTTTTTTTAACATTAAAGTTTTTTTTATTACCTTTGACCTTCTGTTCACACCTCGCAGAAGCTCGCGGACCTTGTAGAACTTTGAGGAATGTCGGGCAGTCACTCGCGGCGGCTCGCGGTGACTGTTTATAGCTGCCTTAACGTAAATGAGAACAAGAAGTATTTTGTGGCTGCACTACGAGATTAGAAGTAATTATAAATTTGTCGGAAAAAGACCTAGACATTATTGTTTAGTAAACACATAATTGCATTTATTGGCACTACATGTATTATAAGAGGAATAAATAAGAGTCTAGAATGTGCTGTTCTTGGAAAATGATCCCCTTCAGGGTAGTAACTGTAACTCATTACTAAACACATGATTACGTGACCCAAAGTCTTCGATATCTTTAAAATCTGAACGTAACTGTTACATTATTAAATGATGCCGAGATTTTTGATCACTTTTTCTTTAAGGTGTGTTCTGGAAAAGTTTAAGACTTCTTTGGCTCATTGACTCTTGTCTCCTTCTCTCTCTCTCTCTCTCTCTCACTCTCCCTCGCTCTCTCGCTCTCGCTCAGTGGGGGTCCCATGAGGCAGCGTTTAATCACTGGGTACTTCACCATCAATGTGGAGGCAGACAGAAGGAGCCCACTCCAGGAGATCAGCCTGCAATCAAAGCCTTCTCCACCCCACTCTACTGTCTGCTGCTACTGACTGCTGCCATGGATCCCCATCACAAAAAAGAGCAGCAGAAACAATTATTTATTCTTTTTGATGTGAGGTTTTGAAGTTATCTTACTACCCCACTCCGACACCCACCTCCTTCCCAAATTCCCTCTCTCTCTCTCTCTCTCTCTCTCTCTCTCTCTCTCGCACACTCTCTATCTTATGCTCTCTGTCTTATTCCTTCACTTTTCTTTCAGCTTGTTTACACTCAGAGGAAACAAGGTCAGGCCCGAGTACACTGGAGAACAGGAATCATTTTGAGTTTGAGAAACACTGCGAAGGCATTGCACATCCTGCCATGTCATGCTGTATGGAAAGAAATGATTTTGTGTTTATTTGACAAAATATCTTGTTCCCTGACACTTTCTCTATGTATGCATCGTTAAGCAGAACAGACTCACTTTTTCTCGTGTGTAACTAGCAACAGAAACTAGCCCTGTACCACCATCTGGATCTGGCGTGGTGAGCCATTGTCTTCCGATTACTACTTTGTTGAATTTGTCAAGTGAGTGATCATACCCCAGAGAGTAAGGAAATTGGGGAGCAGCTTCTGACAGTGATGTGGATGGAATGAAGCTGCCGTTCAGCAGCGTCTGAACCCGGATGTGCTGATGGAGCTGGCATGTCATGATGACTAAGTAAACTTTGATTCCCCAATTAGCCTGGCCAGCCACCTTGAACAAATCACTTGCAAATACCAATTCCACAAGGTGGATGATGTTAGCTTAGTTTACAACAATGGCAACCCTGAACACATGCAGCTGAACCAATACAGGTTACCTCCTGTTCAGTAAGAGAAGCAGTGAAGGAAGAGGCTCTGCTTCAACTGTGGCCAAACCAATCACTCTGTGGCACAAAACAAGGAAACCCCAACCATACTCCACCTTGTTTCAGTAGGGCCCCCACAGGAAGTCCTTTTAGTTTTCCATCTTTCACAATGAATGTTAAGATAAGACACTCGGACCATGTCTTTGCATTTGCAGCACTGTTTGACTCGGAGCACAGTCAACTTCGAAACACCATCACTAAGCTCAAGACACTCACACCAGCACTAAAACATCCACTAAATCCATGCAATTTATGGGGACCTAGAAGAGCCAAGACAGTGACAAGGTGTCCCCAATCACTTGTTCTCCTGGTTATTGCCCTGCATCAAAAATTCATCCCCTTTCTGGTCACAGCTACAACCAAGCAAATTCTAAGTTTTCCTGGGAACTACCCTGAAATGTTCTGTCCCCTTCATCCATCAATATCTCCTCCTCCCTCACATTCTCTTCCCCTCAACTATGCTTGTGAGCTCCTGCAACCAATCTGCTGTTTCCTCAATGTACTACGAGTTCCAAGAGGTCTTCAGCAAATCCAACGCCAGTGGCCCACCCCTTCATCAAGACTATGATTGTGGCATAGAGCTGCTACCTAGCAGGTTTCCTCCACACAGTGACATATAATCCACTCTTCCTAGTTGAATAACAAGCCATCAATCAGTATGTGCAAGAAGCACACATTTGTCCAGCCCAAGTACCCACAAAGTTATCCCTATCCAGTGCCTACAACCTCATATGCACCATAAGCATCTCCTCCGGCCACTTTGAGAGCTGTGTCTTCTAGTATCTCATAACTAACATCCTCAGGGACACTTTGGGGGAATTCATAATTGTATAAGTTGATGATATACTGATCTATTCTCCTACTCTAGAGGCACATGTGGGTCATGTCAAGCACGTATTACTATATGTAGGCTTCTTGAAGATCAGCTCAGTAAATGGCAAATTGGAAACATTTTTGCTTAATTTGACTACATCATTGAAACCCATGGGGTGATCGTAGACCAAGAGAAATGCCCAATCACAGAATGGCCTGTTGCCACCACAGTTAAAAAGCTGCTACAATTCCTGGGGGGTTGCTAACTACTATCAGAGGTTCATACAGGGCTTCAGCTCAATCGAGAGTCTTCTCACGTTCCTTCTAAAGAAAGAACCCAAGCACCAGCATGAAAACAAGCCACCATATGAAGCCTTTAGGAAATTATAAGCCGTTTTCAAAATTGCCCCCATTTTCAAGCATCCTGATCTGTTCAACCTGATCTGTTCACTGTTGAGGTGGACACATCTGGATTTTAAGCAGTACGGTCAGAGGTTTGATGACTGAAGGTTAACTGAAGGTAACCAACAAAAATATGACATCAGTAATCAGTAAACGCTGACAGTCAAGCTTGATAAAGGGGAGGGGACCACTAGCTGAAGGAAGCAGAACACCCCTATCCAATATTTATTCATCTGAAGAACCACCAGGCATCTTAATTTTTGCCAAGTCCATGGGGCCACATTTTTTTGCCCCCTTTCAGTTAACAAACTTCTACCAATCTGGATCCAAGAAGACTAAGGCCAACTATCTGGGTAAACTTACCGTAACCTTGCCAAGAACAAAGACCAAAACCCTTAACCCATTCTGTGCATTGTGATACCTATAACCTGGGATTTTGACAGGGAGAGCACTCATGCCCATTCCTTTGCTTGTCTGCCCAACCAGACCTTGATCCCTTCTGGGTGCACACATGGTGGTTTTGGCAGGCTGAGCAAGCATGGGAGAGAACAGCTGGTGCAGGAGGCTACAGCAATATGTGGTTTGCCGATCACTCCTCAGAAGAGACCCCTAAGTATCAAACTGATGATTGTGTATGGTTGTCAATTTTCAAAATATGCAGGGCTGCAAGAAACTTAATGCCAGGTACATCAGCTCCTAAAAAGTCATATGTCAAATGAATGATGTATGTTGATGGTGCAAGAATTTAATTCAGGATAAACAAAGTTATATCTTATCCTTTCTTATCTTGTGTTATCTTGACATACATAACTGAACTGCCCTGTTGCAGTCACCATGGACCCTTAGTCACTGACATTGCCGTATTTCACCCCAGCACATCTTCCCATTGATGGACAGCTTGTCCTGCCAGATTAAGATCATGAAGAACAAATCACACCATAGAACTGGGAAGATGAAGTACTTGATCAGACGAGAGGGCTGTGATTCTGAGCATCCTGGGTTTGCATTGCAATGCGGACTTGTTTGCTTAAGCCAGTTTCACAAAAAAATCATAAATAAATAAATAAATAAATAAATAAATAGCTAACTTGCTATTCCATCCATCTCTGGCTCAACTGACAAAGTGTGAATCACAATACTGAAGATCTCTATATGGCCTAAAGTTCTCAGCTAAAACTCCGTCAGGTTAACCCATTAATAGTTGCTCTTGTTGCTTAAAACTTATACAACTGAGGGCTTAATTCTGTTTAAATAAACTGCAAAGTACAGGAAAATTATTCTAACGGCACATGACATCTAATTCAAGCAACAAGATATCTTGTTACTAGATGCAAAAGACACTTTAATTTAGTGACAATATAAATGTATCAATATAAACACTATATAAACCAAACATACACAGTTATAGTACATAATCCCACTAGAACAATTAGCATTGTATTTCCATCTATTATGATCCAAACCCCAAAAGTCAAACCCCAAAAACATCTGTTGCAAACATCAAGATTTATGTGCAACTTTAACAAAAGGCTTCAAAGCAGCCTTCCCTGAGACAATCAACATTAATCAGGTTTATAGAATTGGCCCAGAGCTCCGATAAACTAAATTTGTTTAATTAAACTTGATGCAATATAGCATTAAAAAGTCATTTAGCAAGTCATTTTCTCAGTTTGACGCTGAATCTTTCTTGATGTGGTGAACATTTAGCTAAATGTGGTGCGTGTTCATTCCGGGAGACAAAGTAGGCTGCCTTTTATCTCAAATCAACTTCAGCTCTTTAGCACTACTTTGAGGGGTTGACTAAATAAATACAAAATAACTTCAGCATTTAAGGACTTGAGGCGGATATTGTAATTGGAACGCACAAACCACACCAACCTCAGCCCAGTCCCTGGTATAAAGGAAGAAAACAACAATGGACATGGTTTCCAATACTTATTTCCAAAGTAGCATTAAATTAATACTTAGATTAGGCTTGATTAATTATTCATACAAAACTTCAATGGTCCTTAATCAAATGAAATCACATTTACTTTTTGCTTTTACGCTAAAAAATAGTGCAGATTTTTCTTTTTATCTTTATCTTTAATGCTTTCTTTTCAAATATTTTAAAACCTCTTTATACTAAATTGTAGAGAGACTCTTGGAGCAGATTTGCTAAAACATTCTAATGTTAACTTCGTTACTTAAATGTGCAAAATTATATTTTGGCTCTTTTTTTTTTTTTTTTTTGTGGCTCTAAAACTTTTCATTCCAGACATTTAAACTCAAATCAAAGGTTTTTCTTTTTTGTTTCGTTATTGAGGTTTGTTTGAACCCTTTCAATTATAAGTAAAAGCAGAGGTCATTTGTCTAAATTACTTAGTTAAAAGTAGTATACGTAAATTGCTTTATCAAAGATTTCAAGTAACAATGTTTAAATATACTCATGAATTAAACTAAATATCCTATTTATTTATAATATCTTGTAATATTTAACTAAACAGTTGTTTTTATTAAATTTCATTAATTATGTTGTGATTTATGGATTAGTAAATGGAAACAAGATTATTCACTATTAAACTTTTATTAACACAATTAACAAACTTACCAAATAGAAGTTACAAAGCAAGATAATTTACTGCCACAAGTTTTTGGATCATATGGAAAATAATGCAGAATATTTTATTCTCTTTTTACATGTCCAGTAGGATATGCAAAATTGTATCATGTTAAATTTTACCAACTCAAAGACCAATTAGCACTATGTGACAGTTTTATTTGACGATGGCATGAACAGATAGCAAAATGCATTTATCTTGTAAAACCTTCCAAAATACTATTTAAATGTAGTAAATTATAATTACTACTAAAAATAATAATAAAAAAACATACATTACCAGTCAAAAGTATGGACACACTTTCCTTTTCTATGTTTTTTGTTTAGTGATTTATTTTCTACATTCTAGAATAAGATTTCAAAACTCTGAAATAACACATGTTGCAATAGGTAAGTACCAACAACAACAGTCAGTTATTATTTTAAGACACAAAGGTCAGCTGTTCTGGAACAGTTCTTCTAAGAACAGTATCATCAAATGCATTTGCAAACCCATCAAGCACCATGATGAAATGGGCTCTCATGAAGATCTTCCCTGGAAAGCAAGACCACAACTTACCACTGCTGCAAAGGAGACGTTCATTTAGAGTTACTAACCTTAGAAGTCACCAATTAACAACCAGCACCTCAAATTAGAGCCGTTATGAAGCTTTACAGAGCAGAAGTAGCAGATATACATCTCAATATCAACCGTTCAAATGAAATTAACGCATATTTTGGAATATATTAATTTCTAACTTAATAAACTACATTATAAACCAATTACTTTCAGAATTGGTTTATAATGTAGTAAGAACGAAATCAGAAAATATCTTCGAAATAGACGGTTTGTCTAAAACTTTGACTGGTACTGTACTTTGGTTCATGACCTACTGATGTATGTAATTATACTGAATCAGTACCTGTAAATTACAAATACAATCCTATGTTTATAAGTGTGTCATTCAAATTCAGCCAACAGAATTTGAAAAAAAAAAAAAAAAAAAACATAGCTACAACATGATATTTTCACCCTATTATATATATATATATATAAAAATAAAAAAAAACATTTTCCAAGACCATAACAAGTTCCAGACTATAAATCGCAGAATATAGCTTTATAGCCATCTATCATGAAATTTTACTTCAGCTGGCATCAATGTTGACCACACTCCAAGAGCCATGATCCTTTTCAAAATAAGTAAAGTTACTGGCACAGGAGGGAAGCCACCCGTAAAACCCCACGATTCCCAGAGGCCAACGTCTTGAATCTACAAGGAAAGGAACACTTTATTTTGACAGGAGGCACACTGGCTGTGACCAAATGCATTCCCTCAAAACCTAATAGTATCCTTGCGGGATACTTTCATTATACTCAACAGTAATATTTATAGTGTTAAAACACAATCACTATAAGATTCCTTATATGGACACCCATTAGGTTTTCCGCAAAATAACACGTCTTTTCAAAGGGTCATTGAGCTTTCGGTTGACTTGCTTTCTTTGAGGTTGTTTTGATAGATTTAAAACTCAACAGTGATGAGAGTTAATGTGATGTAACTTTCATTTAAACGGTAGGGACCAGGTTTATACAGAAAACTAAATTATGACAATTGGGGAAGCTGTCACCAAGATGAAACCATTTATCTTATTAGACTGGCATAAATGTTTGATATCATCATTCATATAGTGGGATCAGGGGTAGCTTAGTAGTTAAGGCATTGCGCTACTGATCAGAAGGACCCAGGTTCAAACCCCAGCACCAAAAAGTTGCCACTGTTGGGCCCTTGAGCAAGGCCCTTAACCCACAATTGCTCAGAAGTATAAAAAAAAAAAAAAGAGATAAAATATAGTAAAAAAAACATTTTTTTTTAAGTCACTCAGGATAGTGGTGTCTGCCAGAAATGTGAAGTCATGTTCTTAACACCATGTCACAATAAGTAGCACAATGGGTTTTTTCCTTGGAAAGTTTTTAATCTAATTAAAATTGATATAAATTAATTTGTATTTATACTGACATTATTTCCACCAATAACAACACAAATATAAGGGACATAGAAAAATCTCTACACACAAAACAGGAATAAATGTGTTAATGATGGGGGGAAAGTAGCATGATAAGATTTTACAATTTCTCTATCCGTCTGCTAAACTTTAGCTTAACTTTTTTCTCTTTACCTTTACTTCTTCCTTTCTGTTTGAAATCTGTTTCTAAATCCGTGACTTGTGTTTAATGTTACTCATTACTTCCAATGCCACAATTCCACCATTACAATAAGATAAAATAAAAAAAAAGAAAGTCCTGTCCGATACGTGCTCATGCCTTATCCTGCAACGTCAGAAATATATTTAAAACATATGCAAATTTTTCCACTTAGTGAACTAAAGGAAACAATGAATGATGCAGTGAGAAAAACGAAAACTGAAAGTTCACCACAAAATAAATACGCTCGGAGATCAAGAACCTGCTGGCTGTAAATATCCGTCTGTAGTGGAGACTAAATGACTCATCTGTAGTGTGCTGGCAGGCAAATGCTTTGTGGATATAATGAGAGATCCTTTTTTTCCTTTTTCTTCTGCCTTCACCTGTCAGACATTCATAACTAATGACGAGACTAATCCGCAGTGAATTATTCCGTGCCTCACATTGTCCTGCACTGATTCTGTATAAAGCTTCACAGATAATAAATATATATTTAAAAAATGGAGCTACAGAACATTTGACAAGACATGAAATAATAACAGAATAAAAGGAAAACCTCACAGGTCTTCTTTGCCCCCCCCCCCTTTCTCTCTCTCTCTCTCTCTCTCTCTCTCTCTCTCCTTTCGAACAGCTCTAGCTGTGCTCGCGATCCCTTTATCTCTTTCATTAGCGTGTCTGTGCTGCTCTTGGCGGGGAGACAGTCACTTTCTCGGCCCTGTGAAGTTCAGTCAGATTACAGAGTGGCTTTGAAGCTGCTGCCGTCAGTCCTTTCTCTCTCTCTCTCTCTCCCTCTCTCTCTTTCTACTTATCCCCATCCTCCGGCCCAGCGCATTTCTGCCATCTACGACCAGCCCGGTCCAAACAGAAGACGAACAAACCGAACGCCCTGCGATGAACTGCCATCTCTTTTTAGCCTTTCATGTGTCGCGCTCGTTCCTACAGGCAACAAAAATCCCACCTAAGCAATCTCATCTCAGCAGGATCCAAAGAGAGGAAGATCAGACAGATAGGTGATGCGTCTTATGGAAATGAGAGCCAAAGGAAAAAAATATCAGGAGTACAACAATTACTCCTACCTGTGGGTATATCGTCATAATCTAGAAAATGATCAGACGTACATTCTCATAAATGTTCCCTGCAGTTCACCCGCCTCAGCATGGAGCCTCCCTGATAAATCAATCCGGAGATAAAGAAATTAGAGCTGCTGGTCTTATAAAACTATGATACTGGAATTACTGTGGACAAACTTTACTTGGGCCAAAAAGTTACAAATTTCAAACAGAGGAATCTATATCTGAAGAGGTACTTTTACCACCCAAAAGTTGATTATGTTCCTAAAACTGCACCTTCTGATGTGTTTTATGTCACTAATACTTTTGCCCTGCAAATTGTTCTGTGCTTGCCAAGATTTCAAATCTTACACCCGGCCTAAAATTGTCTCGCTTCTGTTCATCCATTCATTTATTCAAGTCAACAATGCTAAACAATGGGATCACAAAGCCCTTGGATATACTGTAGGTCCTCAATAACCCTTATTATTACCCTTCGAACGTTTTTTTTTTTTCTGATAATGTTTCAATATCGGCCCTTGAGGATCCCAGAAAACTGTAAGCATGGATGAATTTGCCAGCTGATGGTTGACTTTTTATCTTTTTCACTTCCATACCCTGAAGTGCCGTTTATTCTCTGGCTTGTAGTGATGAAGCCGTGTCTCATCACCAGTGAGGATTCGCTTTCCTTCGCTTTCCTTAGACTATCGACTCCAAATTTCTGCTTATGTTCTTCTTTGAGTTGTTTCGGCACCAGGTACAAAAAAATGAATCACTGCACGCTGGTCTTCTTTTGTGCAAATTATACTCGCACCACAGTTACAAATGAACTGATGTATAATATAATATAATATAATTTATAATATAATATAATATAATTGGAGTGTGGATCAATTGTAACTTTGCTCATGCTCACTTATTGTCACTACCTGCCCCTCATACTGTAAATGAAACTTTATGCCAACGTCATACCACCAAGTTACACTTGAACAGTATTTCGGTGGAAAAAAGATGAAAATAGACATTAGATGACGAAGATCATCCAATTAGGTCTTGTAGATCAGAAGCGGGACTGAGGTTTGATGAGCAGCCCGCAGGTCCGTGAGTAAAAATTATCTCCTTGTGCAACATCACAACTTTTCAAAGCTGCAGTTCGTCATGTAGTTTGGAGTCTACAGGTACTGTACTGTACTACGTCTCTGCCGCATTCTTTCAACAAGGCTGTTGCCTTCGGACATTATGTGATAGATACCAGAACTGGACCACCTCCTCCTTCATGACACACACACACAAATGTCCAATGAATGTCCATAGCTGTCATTGATAAATGATTAATTCAGCTAATTATGACTAATTATGATAACTTTAACCTTAATAAACAAAAGGAAGCAATTTTTGTTTGTTTCTTTTTTCTTTTAAACAGAAACGGTCATCTACTGTATTCCCATCCTTGTGGAGACATTTGGCCCCTACCAAGATATAAACGCACCCCCCCCCCCCCACACCCACACACACGTGCACACACCCCACCAAGTGTTCTCCCTCAGAGCCTCACATGATACAAAGATCTCAACTTCTATTGTTATGGCGCTCTTAAAGAGAGAATAATACATTAAAGTGGGGTAAAGCATCAAGCACTGAGGGTGACGTTTGACTTCAACAATAAGCAGCCAGATGAAAAATACATTACAGTAATTGGTACAGAGAGCGGAGGGGGGGAAAAAGGCAACACTGGAGGATACAGATGGTAACAACAGTTTGCCAGAATCATCTGTGCGGCACTTCAGTTAGTTCTTTTCTTTGTCTTATTTTATTTCCTTGACACACACACACACACACACACACACACACACACACACACACACACACACACACACACACACACACAGATGGGAATTCTGTATATAATAATCACCTTAAAGAGGTGATGTGTGTGAAAATTTTATTACCATTTTTAAAGTGTACTTACGCAGTTTTTTCAATATTCAATGTTTTGAATATCAACCAATATTAATGTTTTATGTTAAATTATACACTTTTTGTAATACATTATCGTTTCTATAGTAATGCATCGTTTACCTTGTTATCTAAATAATCTAATAATAACCAAGAAAAAAAGGTCCAGGGTTCTGTAATGAGATGTAAGGAGTCTCCACTGTCATTGCTTTGTACTGTGGCTTTTGGTACAGTATTTTGTTTTTCAATTTCATTTTCTACTCTTTCTACTACCGTTTTTTTCCCCCAGTTTTCCAGCAACATCTTGAAAAGAGATTTACCAGTTAGCACCATCGCCCCAGAACCTTCAGGGTCAGAGTTTCAAACCGTGCCTCAGGTCTGTGTGCATGAGGTTGGCATATTCTCCCATTGCTTGATTTCTTTCACAGTCTAAAGGGTAATTGGTGTTTCCAAACTGTCTGAGTGTGTGTGTGTGTGTGTGTGTGTGTGTGTGTGTGTGTGTGTGTGTGTGTGTGTGTGTGTGTGTGTGTGTGTGTGTGTGCACCGAGGTTGCAAGAGGTTGGGGTTCTTAGGAACATACTGTAATCTTCCCTTTAGAGTAATGACTGCTAGTCTGAAATCATAGGTCACTGCAGCACACCAGATAGGTAGGTAGGTAAGTAGATTTTCCAGAATAGTAACGTCTTCCAGAACATTAAACATCCCCTTGTAATACAATCAGTTAAAAAGCACAATGTGGGGCCTCCGAGTGGCGCAGTGGTAAAGCGCTCGTCCTATCATCCGGAGATCGCGAGTTCGAGTCCCGGGTGATGCTGTAACCTCTCGCAGCCGAAGGTCTAGAGAGAGCTGATTGGCCGAGCTCTCTCAGAGGGGAGGGATAAGAGGTACTTAGTGCTCCCACATTAATCACGGCTCTACAGCCAATCAGGGGCGTCTGTGAGCTCACGCAACAGAAGGAGCGGATAGCGCTGTCCTCCGAGTGTGTTACTCCGCCCTCAATGGTGTGTGAGTGAGCAGTTTGAAAAGATGCGGCCGGCTGGCGTCACGTGGTTCGGAGGAAACACGTGATAGTCTTCGGCCCGATTGAGTGGTAGTAGTAGCCTTAATGTGGGAGCCCTCTAGTGACTGAGAGGAATTGGACACGACTAAATTAGGGACAAAATCGGGGGTAAAAAAATCCAAAAAAAAAAAAAAAAAAAAACAGCACAATGTGGCATCCAGAGAGCAGATTGGCACTCTCAGGGGAATGAGATGGATGTCCCGTGTGTCTCTTTGGGATGCATCCAATGTCTGGGGACGGTTTTCACTCTACTAGGAAGACGGTTCTGGCCTCGCATGATGTTGACGGCCGTTTCTCTGCGGACTTGGCTACAGTCGCTCGATAGTTCAGGAATGGAATTTACTACAAGTCTACCTGAGCCTCCAATAACTACCTGGACTCCATATTAACATCTATTAACAACTGTTATACTGAACTGCCTGTCACCTAACACACAGTATGAATGCAGATCAATTCCTGCTTCCTGTTTCACCCAGATGAGGATGGGTTCTCTGTTGAGTCGGTTCTCAAGGTTTCTTCCTACTGCCATCTCAGGGAGTTTTTCCTTGCCACTGTTGCCTTCGGCTTGTTCATCAGGGACTATCTGACCATTTTTTGATTCATACACATTCACATTTCATACAAACTTAAATAATTCTTTTGATTGTGTAAAGCAGCTTTGCGACGATGAAAATTGTTAAAAGTGCTATAAAAATAAAATTGACTTGAATTGAAAATACCTGTACTCTCACATGACTCATAATGTTACCATCGCTATCATCAGTCCTGTGTCATGCCAACAGTAAAGCATCCGGAGACTATTCATGTGTGGAGTCGCTTACTCCACAAATGAAAAAAGGATGGTACAAAACCATCCTCTGAATGCAACCATCCAAGACCAGTTTGGTGACAAACAATGTTTTTTCCATGATGATGGAGCACTTTGCCATAAGTCAATAGTGATAATTAACTGGCTCAGTGTTTTTTGCTAAACATTGAGATTTTGGATCCACGGCCAGGAAACTTCCCAGACATTAATCCCATTGAGAACTTGTAGTCAACCCTTAAGAGACGGATGAACAAACAAAAACCCACAAATTCTAACAAACTCCAAGCATTGATTATGCAAGAATGGCTGCCTTCAGACAGGGTGTGGCCCAGAAGTTGAATGACAGCATGCAAGAAAAACAAGGTCCAACACTGCACTTATTGACGCTTTGCATAAACTTAATGTAATTGTCAATGAAAGAATTTGACCCTTATGGAATGGTTGAAATTATACCTCAGTATACCAGAGTAACTTCTGTATCTATAAACACTGAAGTGCAGACTTTATGAAAATTCTCTAAATCTTTGTCCATGGCAGTAGACAATCACGAATGTCCTTGAGCGCATACAAGCAGAAGGCGCAGATAGCACATTCCTCAGAGCGTGTAACGCCATCCTTAACATTGCTTGACCAGCCGTTCTTAAAAAGAGGATGTACAGGAGAGTCTTCACTCTCCCTGGTTTGTAGTTATCGCCCTAAAGCCAGACGAGAGGCTAAAGACTAAAATTAGGGAGAAAGAAATCATGTATCACTGGTTGACAAATCAGAAGTTTGGTTAATTTCAGTATGATCAGAATAAAACACCTTTTAAAGAAATAGTAAAGTATAGGACCTTTAATAAGTTAACACACATCTCAAAACTCATCCCAAAGTGTGTGTTACTCCTCATATAATGCATTTTTTTCCTACCTTAATTTCCTGTTCTGCTTCATTTCAGAATGCACTGTTTCCGTGTCTGGGTAAATGAGGTATGACAGTACTGGCAATTTCAAAGCCGTGAAATAACGCAAAAGAAATTAGGTCAGCTGTTCTGGATCAGTTCTTGCAAGAACAGTACCGTCAAGTGCATTTGTGAAAGCCATCAAGCTCCATGATGAAACTGTCTCTCGTGAAGACCTTCCCAGGAAAGCGAGACCAAAACGTAGCTCTGCTGCAGAGGAGAAGCTCATTTAGAGTCACCAGCCTCAGAAATCACCAATTAACAACCAGCACCTCAGATTAAGAGCCGTTATGAAGCTTTACAGAGCAGAAGTAGCAGATACATCTTAATATCAACTGTTCAAAGGAGATTATTGCGTATTTTGGATAAACAGCTTTTTTTGTTTTACAGTGAAGTGAGAAATAAAAATCAGGAACGACCATGGAGTTATAAAGGGTGTACAAACTTTTGACTGGTGTCCTTCTGAGGCACGCCGCTCCAGACAAACAGAAAAGCTAAGCAACGGGATGGGGGAGGATATAATTGCTAATGATGATGTTTTTTTTTTTAAATACTCATGCTGGAGTGGCAGCATATCCCTGTTATATTTCATTTATAACAGCATGCACAAGGGTTTTATTCCTTACATAATATAACTATAATAAGTAGAAGGAAAAAAAAATCTAAATCTAAAATAACATTATCCATCATCGTCAGACGTTTCCAAGTTTCATACAACTTGACGGGAATTGCTAAACATGATCATAAACAGTATTTTAAAACAAATGCTCCAGTCGTCTACTAAGATGAAACGAGCCACCATACGAGAAAGGTTTTTTTTTTTTTTTTTGCATATTTATTGCATACTTTTTTCAGTTGTGGGGAAGTAATTATGCGTTTACTAATAATTCTTTCAAGAAGTTCCCATTAGTCATTTTCCTTCTGAACCCGTTTATTTAAACACATCTACATCGCAGATAAAACAGTAATCGCTGCCTCCGGGAAAGAGACCAGTGATGGTGATGATGGGAGTGAAGGGAAAGTGTGGGAAAGGATGACTGATGCTTGTACTGGTTTTGGAATGTGAAAATTCCGATTTCTCTCAGGCCACAGCATGGGAAAAACGGTCTCCCATGATTCCAGTGGGGATGAGGCTTTCATGTGTGGACTGCGTTTTGGTGTGCGCATTTCTGGATATTCTCATGGCTTTAGTTTTGACAGAAGAAAATTGATTTGATTATTCTGAAACCTTCCATGTGTTTGAGGAAATGTACATGAGCTGGAGCAAGCGTACTGCGTGAGGCTTGGACTAATTGTATGAGGGTTATAGGAACTGAACTGAGCTTTGACGTGAGTGTATGATGGTTAGTGTAAGTGTCTGAATGTTGGAGTAATTGTATGAGGGTTGGAGTACTGGAATTAAGTTAAGAATACTGAAGTAAGTGGGCCTACTGAGGTTGGGGTAAGTGTATGAACATCGGAGCGGATTTATAAGGGTTGGAGTAAGAGTAGGAATTTAAGAAGAAGAGGAAGTGAATGAAATTTGGAGTGATCTAGGAATGTTGGAGTAAATTTGCAAAGGAATCAATTATGAATGCAGAAAGATGTGTATGAGGGTTGGAGTGAGTGTATGAATGTTGGAACGATTGGACAAGGGTTCGAGTAAGGGTATGGTCATGGGACTGAGTGCACAAAGGGTGGAGTAACTGTATGAATGCTGAAGGGTTGAGGTATAGTATGTGTATACAGTACATATTGGAATAAATGTAAGAGGGTTCAAGCAGATGTTTGATTGTTGGAATGATTGTACATGGGTTACTGTATGAATGTTGGAGTACATGTACAAGGACTAGGGAATGTGTATAAATGTTAGAGTGGTTTTTCAACGGTTCGAGTAAGTTGTTGGAGTGATTTTATGAGGGCTGGGGTGCAGGAGGTGTATGAATGTTGGAGTAAATGTATTAGGGTTCAAGCAATTGTATGGCTGTTTGAATGATTGTACAAGGATTGCAGTAAATATACAGTACAGTGGAACCTCGGATTGCGAGTAACATGGTTTACGAGTGTTCCGCAAACCGAGCAAAGATTTTTCATTAATTTTTAATCGGAAACCGAGCAAGTATTCGTTTATGAGCGCCGAGTATCATGAATCACGCATGCGACTCTTATTTTGACACGTGTGACAAGTGATCACAACTGAGCCAATGATTTTTCTCTCTCTTGCGCTGCAGGAATTATGGGTAATCGTCTCCCCTGCTGCGTCTTAGTGCACGTCTCTTACTGGTATAATCAACATCTCCCTCTCTCTTCTGTGTGCGCGCGCGTAATTTGACACTGTGCCCCACACACACACACACACACACACACACACACACACACACACTTTACTCATGTGTACTTTGTGTGTGAGCGCACGTAATTTGACACCGACACACACACACTCTCCCCGGCTGCACACACACACGCTTTATTTACTCAGAAAACTCTACTCTGTCGCGATTCTTTTCAAAGGTAAGGTTCATTTGTTGTTTTTTATTTTTTTACTTTACAGCAGTGATTCCATTCATATCATTAGAGAGATTTCTTTTTTTTTCCTGTTAAAACAGTGTTCTATTAAAAATTCTATTTGGTTTACGAGTGTTTTTGGAATACGAGCCTGCTTCCGGAACGAATTATGCTCGTAATCCAAGGTTCCACTGTATAAGGGTTTGGGTATGTGTATGAATTTTGGGTCAAGGGTTCGATTCCTGCCTGGGGGTCTGTATGCATGGAGTTTGCATGTTCTCCCGGGCTTGGTGGGTTTCCTCCAAGTACTCCGGTTTCCTCCAACAGTCCAAAAGCATGCAGATTAGGCTAATTGCCGTTTCCAGATTGCACATAGTATGTGAATGAGTGTGCGAATGTCACACTACAGTTAAATTTATTTATTAAAATTGAATACATAATAATTTAAATACATTTAAAATATATTTATTAAAATGGTTACCACTGGCCTCCACTGTCCCTAGTTGGACTACAGCCTTGTTAGAGAAAGAGTAAGTGTACAAGAGACAGAATTAGTGTACCAGGGTAAGATTAGGGTAAGTACACAAATGTTGGACTACACATATAATATTTAAAAGTAAGCGCACAAGAGTAGAGCACATCGTATGGCAAATGCGTATTCAACTGTGGCAGATGTGCCAATAATCCTTGATTTAAGTCTGTACATTCTCCAATAAGAAAGCCATCCAAGAAGCTGTCCTCTGCAGACAATAAGGACTCGATCAACACACAAGAATGTGCTCGTGAGGGAATCTGTGCGTGGATGAAAAAAAGAAAGAAAGAAAGAAAAAAAACTGAAAACGGCAGACATATGAGAGAGTTCTCAATAAATGAGATGCATCTCTCTATCCAGACCAGGCAGAGGTATGGGTGGAATGGTGGGTGGATGGACTGCGTTTATTTTCCTTCCAAAAAATTCCGAATATGAGCGTTGGATCCCTCAACGGACAGTTCATAAAAGCAGGAATGCACTTCAAAGAATACACACTATCTGCCCTGCATGGATAAAACAGCTGCTACTTATAGCTGTCTGCACAGCGTCTGACGCTTTCCAAACATCTAAACATAATATAGCTGAATGTCAAGCGCGCACACACACACACACACACACACACACACACACACACACACACACACACACCAGCATGCTTGCGTTTATCTTAAGCCTTTGTACTTTAGAAGAGTTTTCAGTAGTCCATATAGCTCCCGCTCATTTTCTAAGCAGTGATCGACGAGAAAAAGTAAAAACCTCATCTTCTTTAAAGTTGGCCAAAGATGATCATTGACACTCAGCATCAAACGTCTTTCAGGGAAAAATCTTTCGGAATCTGTGCATAATTATCCCTGATGATGTGTTATAAAACAGCACATCTGGAGTGCGTTTGCGTAACAGGCTTTCAGCAACAACTGCGAGTACGTGTACGAGGGAGTGTGAAATGAATCACGGCTCACAGAGCCAAAACTAAGACCTGTGTGTTTGTTAAAATGACATGTGATGTATGAAATCCCAGAGACAGCAGGAATTACAGGATGTTCCACTGTAGTATTAGTATTTATAATGAAAAACAGCTCAGTAAAAATCACATCCTAGAAATTTATGCCTCCTAAATTCCTCGAGCTTTTGTCTTCCTGACCTGGAAATCATTCGAGTAAAGGTGTGTATCCAGTCTCTACTGGGTCTTGCCTTGTTTACAGTGACTTTCTCTTCTGTACAATCTGTACAATTCATCTAGTGGCACGATCATCTCGCACCTCCGAGGTTGGAGGTTTGAATCTCAACTCCTTGGAGTTTGCACGTTCTCCACATCCTTGATGGGTTTCCTCCCACAGCCCAAAGACATGCGGTTGTAGGCTGACTGGAGTATGACTGAGTGTGTGAGATGGGTTGGCACCTCATCTAGGGTGTTCCCCGGGTTAGATTCCAAACCTTTGCAACCGTACCCAGGAAAAGCAGTATAGATGATGGATTAATGGAATACTTTTTCCCTCTTCTTCTTATTCTTTCGGATCATCTCTGATGCATCTCTCAGCCCCACCCTGCCTGTATTCTCTTCTTCTCTTCTCCACAATACTCTCCATTCATTTAGAGAGTTGACCCTGAAGTATTTGCACTTCACCACCTTCACCATCTTTACTCCATCTTGCTTCTACTGACTTTCATTTCTCTTTTCTCCGGTGCATTCCTCCACCTCTCCAGGCTCGTCTCAATCTCAATGTCATGTGCAAGCATCGCGATACTATATATTACCAATATACTGTCATATGACTTCCTTTATTATCATATTCGCATGTTAGACAGAATCTAAAGATCTCACACCTATTAAAAATCACCACCAATCCAAAGAATCTGGGAGAAAATAAAGGAATAAAGTCTATGTACTAGAAACTAAAGTCTATATACTAGAAAATAAGGCAACACTGCCCTCTAGAGGAAAGATAACAGATGATATTTATGAAAGTTCAGCAATGTAAATTTTCAAAAAACTTTAAGCAACTTAGCATGACTGTAGGGATTGCAAATGTTTTTTTTTTCTTTTTTCTTTTTTTTCTAGTACTTAAATTTTGGTGATTATTATATGGCTATAAATAACCCTGAATTGTTCAGAAGTTCAAAAGTGTCATGCTCAGCTATGCTTATTCTAGGCAGTTTTAGAGTATTCATGTCCACCACACAAGATCCTGTATGTTCACTGTTATTATAGAAGGAGTAAAATATCAAGGCACAGGCTCAGCCAGGATACAGCGCCCCCTGGAGCAGATATGGTTAAGGTCTTGCTCAAGGCCCCAACCTTGGTGGTACTGAGGCTAAAGCCGCAGACTTTCCATTCACATATTTTTATACACAAATAATGCACACCTTCTGACCACTCCAATTTAATCATTTAACCATTCTTTTGGTATTAAAACAAGACAGCTGCATGATAAGTAAATAAAATCTTCTTCAAGAGTTGTTAATTATGATAGTTCCTATTCTAATTTGAAATAAAGATAAGATAAAATAAAGATACTAATCCAATTGTTTGGAAATTCACAGCAGCTCACAGACAGATTGAAAAGGAAGTTAAAGGTTTCATTGACCATAATTAACAACTCCTGCATCTTAACTCACCCCAAGATATGATAGGAAAAGGGAAAGAATTAAAAGATTGCAGTAACGTCTAAATCTCTTCTCTTTACTCAGGATTTTTTTTAATTAATATCATCATTACTAAAAAGAAAAAATGAGACAAATTAAACAATAAAAGATCCACTGTGTGATTTAAACTGTGTAAACTGCAATGTGAACTAATAATGACACAAAGTTGTGAGTCTTAACAAATAAAGGTAATTAAGCCGCTCGTCAAAACCTGCTCTTACTGTAATTATTCCCGGGCTGCAAAACTTGCACAGTTAACTGGTGTTTGTAAAAACATTTCTTCCTTAAAATACACCAAACATGCATTTTATGAACTTTATTAATTCTCAAAGTAATTATAATAAGAGAAATCTCTCCTGGTGCAAGCCTGCAACTACAATTAAATTAGGCACTGAAAGTCATGGAAAAGTCAAAGGTCAAACTAAATTATCTTATAGTCAGTTCGGAAAACTTCAAGCTAAATTTTGGAAAGCTTTATACACCTTTATTATTATTTATCTGGTACCAAATTTTGGCTTCACACACTACAGTAATAAAAATAATGATATGTATTTATTAATTAAACTTACTATTTTATATGCAACATTTATACTGTATGTAAAATCTTTCGCTGGAGACTTGGGGCACGAGGTGGGGGTACACCCTGGCCGCTGTGTCAAGCCAATGCAGAACACCATGCAACAGTAGATAGCGGCATCATTTCCTTTTATGTCATACTGTGAGGTAATAATACAGTATATCTGCAGAAACATTGAAGCAGCGTGAGGAGCGGAAAAGAGTTAATTGACATACACTCCCATTAGCAGGATCTGCACTCGGGTGGAGACGTGGGTACCCTCTAGTACGTATGTAAAATAAATACATATATGAATAAATGCCTTAATAATAATACATTTCTGTTGACTTTGTCACACCTCGAAATAGTGGCTTATTGATTAGAATTCGCTTCTGAGTCCGGGTTTGATTCGCAGCTCAGGCCTTCCCAGCTACAGGATAAAGCTGTATAGACACTGTGTAAGTGAGAATAAGTGTAAAATGCCCCAAACAAAATAAATAAATTAAAAAAATTAATGTTTTAATGTTTAATATTATTAGGGGCACAAGTCACATGATCAGCACTGATCACAATGTTTGAGGAAGAATCATGGCTGATGCAGAGATAAAAAGAAAGAGGTGCAAACAAACAGTATAAGCTTCTGCAAAAAAAAGAAAAGAAAGAAAAAAATATGTAAATTGGCACCAAACACATTTTAATCAAAGTAGGGTGCATATCAGAGCGCAGTCTGAAAGAGTGTTTGTGATCACATGGTTTTTTACCCACTGCACAAATTTTGCAGCGAGTCTTTTTTTCAGGACTTGTTATTTGATGCCATTCCATCCTGCATATCAGGTGACAGACACTGTCCACCCCGGAAAAATATTCACAAACTACAGGCAATTTAGAAATGGCAATTGACCTAACCTGCTTGTCATTGGGCTGTGGGAGGAAACCGGAGAACATGAAAATCCGTCCGTGCACACAGAATTCGAGTGGAGGTGCAAGGCGACAGTGCGGGTGGTGGTGGCTCAGTGTGATAAAGGTTTTAAGTTACTGATCATTAAAGGCTTTGAGTTACCGATGATTCGAATCCCAGCTCCACCTGGTTGGGCCCCTGGCCAAGGCCCTTAATCTTGTCTGCTCCAGGAGTGCCGTACCATGGCTGGTCCTGCACTCTGACCCCAGCCTACTAACAAAAAGGTGGCATAGGCAAATAATAAATGTATATGTGACAAATAAATACTGAACTTTAACTTAACCACTACGCCACCATGCTGCCACTGCGAGTCCTGCACACTGCAAACATAAATATTTTATGCCTGTCACATTTATATTGTACCTTTACAGTCATTAAAAACATTTAATGTATCTCATTTATCATGCATAAAAAATGGAGGGTAAAAAAAGTCAAAAGTTGAATTTCTCTAAAAATTGCGTCGAATTTGAAGTGGACTCTAGTTGTCTGACTGTCGTTCTCACCGCCGACCACAAGGTGGAGCTGTTCGGACTGAGCAACACGCTAAAACACGCTTTACATATATACACACACACGAAAACGAACATAACACAACACAAAAGACAGAACAGATCGGCTACACACACACAAACTGACCTGCGTGAACAGTTAGCTCCAGTAATAAACTATGGGGAAAAAGCATAAAAAGCATAAATCCGACAAGCACACATTTGACGGTAGGACGTTATTTTAAATCTATTGAAGTATATTTGTATTAACGGCTCTAACGGTCGGCTAACTGGGCTAGCTAGTTCTCAGTCACTTTAGCTTGTTAGCTAGCCGGCTTTTTATTTTCAGCTAGCTGCTAATGAATGACCGCATTCAGTATATAAAGTAGCTAGCTTAGCTTCTCGAGTCTGATTGGTTAAAACGGTGTCGCATAATTTTATATAAACATTTTTAAATTTAACTTTAAATATATGATATTAATGCGGTCATTTATATTGTTGCTATAGTAACGGCTCACTCACAGGAGGTTGTATGGTTTACTGTAAAGGAGATGTTTATTTGGTGTTGATGGAAGGAGTCTCTAATGTCAGTGCTTTGTAACAGTCTGAGGTAAAACTGTATTATGGGTTTACACTGTTCCTGGTTTCTCTTTAACGTGACAAATCATCCACAAACTTGGAGGCATAGCATTGTCCAAGATGTCTTGGTATGCTGAAGCAGTAAGATTGCATTAAGCATTATATACTGGGTATAAGGGGCCTGGATTCAATAATTAACAGACCTGGCTAAATAAGTTTGTCCATGAAGTGTACTTTATTTTGTTTACATGGACAATATTTATTCAATATGATATTGTTGATTCCAACTTAACTTTTAACATGGACGCTGATCTGATAAGATATTTGTTTACATGCACAAATCGTTAAGAGTTTAACCTTTTCAATAGGCAAGAAATGTGAAATTTAGCAAGAAGAAGTAGGTTTTTTTTCAGGTTTAAGATTAGTCTTCTCATCTGATTAATCTCACCTTCTGCATTGTGATTGGTTACAGGCATTTAGTCTCATCTATGATTGGTTAGATGATTGGCTGTGTGGGAAATGTGAGCCTGTCAGTGTGTAGTGGAGGAAAGTAATAGATGACTTGTATTGTACTGTATGTACTTTAAGCACAGAGGGAACATGCAAACTTCACGCACACGGGTCCCTGAGTCAGGAATCGGCAGGAATTGAGTTTTGACTTGTTGACCGGATTATCAGAGGTTTACACGCCCTCTCTCGATCAGGCCAGTCTGATCAAGGTGTTTACATGATACATTTTTATCCTGACCAATATTATAAGAAGGTTCATGTAAACGCATCTAGTGGCAGTTTGGCAGTACTCTGGCTCGAACCCATGACCATCTGACCAGCGCCTTAACTATTTCAGCTACCACTGCTCCTTTATAAGATTATTAATTTTTATTTATCATGGCTATAACATGCATGAACGTGCAAGAAGAAAATAGACCCCAGTTTATTTGCAACTGTTTTTTGTTTTTTAAGTAAGTAAGGGATAGCTTAATATATAGTTAAAACTGTGCTGTCGATTATGGTGTGGGGCCTCTGTGAATTGGAGTTGTTCGTCTGGTACATCCAAAGGGTGCTCAATCAGATTGATACCTGGGAAGTTTGGAGGTCGTGTGATCAGCATTTGGGCTCTTTGTCGGCTGGACCCTGTGCGTGCTGGGCTGTGATTCTTTGGGTGTTCTGGTACCTAACTATTATGGCCAGCATTGACTTTTTTTGGCAATTTGTGCTACCTTGGCTTTTCTGTGGAATTAAATCAGACTTGTATGGGTGAGTCTTGTGTGCCCATGATCCTGTCACATATTTACTGGTATATATCATCATCATCATCATCATCATCATCAGTGTTATTCAGTTCACCTAATGGTGGTGGTAATGCTGTGGCCAATCAGTGTGCGTGTAAATATAATACTTGTATAAACAATTCACACAGCGTTTTTTCCATCTATACACCAGAATACGCAGACAGGCCGCTGAAGCTCGTCCTGAAGGTGGCGGGTAATGAGGTCACCACCGGAAGTGCCAGTCTCGAACCCGTTCACGACGAGCAGGTAGACGCTGACAAGCACAAAGACAAAAAGAAGAAGAAGAAAAAGAAGGACGAAAAGGACAAGGAGACTCCCCCAGGGTCACCCAGCGAGGAGAAGAAAAGAAAGGTGACCAGTCAGGCAGTCTGAAAGTTGACATAGATGTTACATACCTGGTTTGAAGGCAGTCACATTTGCATTGTGTTTGTGCTCTTAGATGACAAAGAAGAGGAAAGGTCACGATTTGGGGGACACAGACTGGGACGAGCAGAGCAGAACTCCGGCCCGGTCCGATGTATCCCAGGATAAACCCCTCACTCCGTCACTGGCTAAACCAGAAGGTGATTCCTGCATTAGTTTTAATATGAGCATAAGTGTACAACACAGATATTTTTACTCACCTTTCTTTTTTAAATCATCGTCTGAAATATTAGCACCAGGATTTTTATGATTATTAAAACAAAATTCGTTAAAATGTGTACGTCATGAAACATCTTTTTTTTTTTTTTTTTTATTGTCCCAGTTTCTGCGTGAATGTTTAGAAATAGTGTAAAGTGGATGTGTGGTCAGTACTTTTTTGTTTGTTCTTTCGCAGGTCTTGTTTTATTGTGGACAGCAAACCCAGTGTGTTACAGTGTGTACAGGGCATCAGTGTTGCTCTGTGACATTGTGTCTGTTCAGAAAGTTCAGCATCTTTAATAATTGTGTAATTTTTTTCCTGAACAGAAAAAGAACAGACGCCACTACAGGAAGCGCTGAGTCAGCTGATCAGGCAGTTACAGAGGTACAGACACTTTACTGCGTGTTTAAATACATGAACATACACATATTGTTATCCTTCGCTCTTTCTCTTTTTATTTATTTATTCTTACTTGGCCTTTTTCTTTTGTTCTTTTTTAAAGAAAAGATCCGAACGCGTTCTTTTCGTTCCCCGTGACGGATCTGATCGCACCAGGTTACTCTCTGATCATTAAAAGGCCGATGGATTTCAGCACAATGAAGGAGAAAGTGAAGAGGGAGTGCTACCAATCACTAGATGAACTGAAGGTATGTTATCTACGCTCACTCTTTTTCCATTTTGATCATAGTTTGATGCTTGAAGCTGTGTTTTTCACTGTTTTTTTTTTAAACAGATGGATTTCAAGATTATGTGCGAGAATGCTATGATTTACAACAAGCCAGATACGATTTATTACAAGGCTGCAAAGAAGCTTCTGCACTCTGGAATGAAGATCCTGAGCCATGTGAGTTGACTTGCATGTCCTTGTACACTGCAGACACTAGGGGGCAGCAGTGTACATAGTTACAGTAAAACTGGAGCAGTGGATTTTAAAGAGTTAGGATAAAAAACTCACTTGCAAGCATTTGTATGAGCAATGAATGTGTGTTTTGTATGTGTGTGTGTGTGTGTGTAGGAAAGACTTGAGAGTCTGAAGCAGAGCATTGAGTTTATGGCAGACCTGAAACCTGGCAGAGGTTCAGAGGACGCAGAGGAACAAGGCTCGTCCATCGACCCCAAAGACAGGTCGTCTCCCATGGATACCAGTGACAACTCACAGTCCCCCAGAGTGGCGCACAGAGACACACCCAGGTACCATCCTGATACCCCAGCCCTCTAATCAGCTCGGGTTGTGTTCCTCAACACTGCATTAGTTTTATAATTACACATTTATTTTGTTACTGTTTCATGCCTTAAAAAGTATTAGAACAATAAAAAAGCAGTTTGTAATCACATGATCCTCAGTACAAAAATAACCACTGATGGCCTGGGTGTGTTTGTCCCAGAGCAGCGTTAAAATAAATATTGGCTTATGGAAAGAATGATGTGAAAGAGTGCATATGGCAAAAAGTCACTGAATGACAAGAACATCCAAAAACACTTCTGTAGAGCAATAGTGTCCAATTTGTTTGTTTTTTGGACCAAAACAACACTCTTTCTTTCTCTTTTCCTCGCTCTTGTCTGTCCATGTTTCCATTTTTCTGTCTCTTTGAGTCTTTCATGTCTGTCTCTTTCCCCCCCAATCCTCCTCAGCAAAAAAAACCCCACATTTTTGTCTGCCTATTTGTGTCTACTTCCTGTTGGTCCTTTTTCTCTATGCCTTTCTTTGTGTTTTTTTTTTCTTTTCTTTTTTTAAAGCTATTTGCATTTCCTGTCTCTCTCACCCTCTTTCTCTAGGTTTCTGCTTGTTTATTTGTGTCTTTCTGTCTGTTACTCATTACTGTCTGTCTGTCCGTCTTATACTCTTTTTCTGTCCATAAATCCGCCACTGATGATACCAATTAAAACGTAATCACCTTCAGCTCCATGAAATTTTCATTCTTCAATAACACAATATATTCAACACATGTAATTTATATATATATTTTAAAATGTTGTAAGAATCGTTCCTATTCTGTGTGTTTTCCAGTAAAGAGTCTAAAGAGGAAGCTCAGAGGAGTGCAAACCAAGCAGAGAAAGATCTAGAAGAGATTAAGAAGTTGATAGAAGAGTCTGGAGGTAAACTGTCCAGCAGGAGCCTTCAGTGCGAGGTGAGTCAGTTACCCGAGACGGATTGCGCCGAAGTCTGCGTCTCGGCAGCCAGTTCACGTCTTTCGTTTTGTTTTTCGTCTCCCAGATTGGCTTTGGGCGGAGGAAGTCTGATGGTACGACCACGCTGGGCATCGTGAACCCTGCTGATCTGAGTGCTGGAGGTAACAGAGTGAGGGGGCGATATAAACACAATCACAGAGTTGAATTAATCACAGAAGTAAATAACACAGTGATTCTGTTGTTAATCATCCGGTTTGAGTGCAGCTGTAACGGAATGTATGCAGCATTGGGAGACCTGGGTCATTTTCTTATATCGTTGTGTGTGTGTGTGTGTGTGTGTGTGTGTGTGTGTGTGTGTGTGTGTGTGTGTGTGTGTGTGTTTTTCCAGATCCAGGGTATTGTCCAGTGAAGCTGGGGATGATGGGAGGCCGGCTGCAGGCTGGAGTGAACACATTACAGGGTTTTAAAGAGGATAAGAGAAACAGAATCATTCCAGGTAACTCACTCTCTCACACACACACACACACACACACACACACACACACACACTTTTTGTCTGTCTTACTTTGTTTTTTCCTTTGGCTTTGTTTCTCTCTCTCTCTCTTTCCTGTTTCTTGATGTCTGCATGTCTCTGTCCATCTCTGCCTCTTTCTGTCCATCTGCGTCTTTTACTTTATATATTTATCTGCCTGACTCTGTCCAGATAAATTTCAGATATGCAGTAGGTAACATTGTTAGCTTTATCAATCTGTTAAAGCGACCCATTTCCATCATTAAGACATAAGTACTTTTACATTAACCTTCCTCATGGCTTCTTTCATACACACTCATGACCATTACAGAAAAAGCGCATGGTACTCCCTCGATATTCACCATAATCATGAGAATCTACAGTGCATTGTATAGTACAGTGATGTATACACATGGACAAAACAAACATTGCACAAATATACTTATTACAAAATGTATTTCTGTTGAAAACAAAGTCTGCTTTTATAAAAAATGTAAATTTAAAAAGAATGTCTATCTGCAGCTGAAATGTAATATTCAGAAGGTGTTTACAATAATATAGAGTTACCATTGGCCCACAACATTGCCTTCTTGCACGTCCAGCAAGTCCAACTGCGGCCAAACGTCATTGAATATTCTGAGGACTTGTAACGTGTAACCCTAGAATACCAGCCACGCCATTGACTAAGTCTGTCCTTTCCTTGCGTTGTCACTCCAGACCGAGGGAAATCAGCAGTGGAACCAGTTGTTCAGAATTTGTGTACAAAATGTATTAATTTTTTTTTATAATATAATGTTTATTTTATCCATGAGTATATAATGTATGAGGCCAGACATTTTTGTCTTTGCTTTTGCTCAAGAGTCCAAAATAATCCTCCATTGCAGTCACACCAGCGTTTTCTAAATAATGTCTGGGATAAGGTCACGACCAGGGTTTCCAGTGATCCTTAAATGTTACTAGGTCCAATTTCATAAGATCGCCAGTGTGGCTTTTCAGGCAGCTCATTCACACATAAAAGTTCAGATGCCGTCAGATAAAAAAAAAAAAAAAATAAATTTTCTCTCTCTCTCTATCACCTGGGCTGTTATTTGTTTAAAAGACTGTTTAAAATAAGCAGTAATAAATATAAGACATCAATCAGACTTCCCCTGTGCTTGAGGCTATAAGTATTAGTATTCTAATAAATGTCTTATTACAGGTAAACAGAGTGTTTGTTTTTCCTTGTGAAAAAAATCTTGTGGGTTTTTTTGTGATTAATATACAACAGCTAGGCATTGATTCATTCAAGCAGCTTTCTTTGGACGGATAAACACTGCTGAAATAATAAGACATGACATCAGCAAACCGCGCTAGAAAAGCGTCGCATCTGCCAAACTGTCAAAGCAGTGGATAAAGAAATGCATTTCTGATGTAACCCGACTAGTTTTCCATAAGATCGTTTTTCTCCTCGCCCTGTGTCACACCTCTTCCTTTTTCCCATTAATTTTCCTGAACAGTTGATGAAAGCATCACTATGGCAGTGTGTATTTATGTAGACACAGAATCTATTAAAGATTCAAAACTATTAAAGACTACGGAAACAAATGTAAAAGAAATTTACAGAAAGGCCTTTAAACTCTACATTATACAGCTGTGTAAAGTCAAAGTTTTTATTTTGTTTTGTTTTAACATAATGCATTTATAATTAAATGATGAATGCAATATTACTGTAATGGTTAGCTGTATTCATGTGTAGGAGCATATGTAATGGGTAAAACTTTGATTGACTACCTGCCATTAAGAATTTACTAGATTAAAAATTCATTAAACTACAATGTTTTGCGTAATAATTTTATACTGTACATAAAAATAGATACTGCAGTGCACCAGATACCAATTTTATATCATGTATTCAGTGCGGAAGTGAATGTATAAAATGTCCAAAATTCTGTGTATGTATGTGTGTGGGCGGGAGAAATGAGTTGGCTTCAATGAATCAGTCCGGGAGCACGATGATAGAAAATGTCTGTCCTGATGGTCAGTAATCCTAATTTCGGAAAATCCTCAACAAAACAGTTCACAGTCTAATACATTGGAAAACAGCTCTGAGACAAAACCGCTGGGATTCCCCTCGCAATTTAATGGCGCTGTGTCTTATAATGCGAAACCACAAGACAAAACTTACATTTCACACGTGTGCGGCATGTTTAAAAAGGCTTACATGCAGTTACTACTTTTGGCCTCATGGTGTGTGGGCAGTGTGACAAGGGACCGATCACTCAAGTGGATTGGTATGCTTTACATTGTATACTCGTGTCAGAGGTGTACAAGACTCACTTTGTTTGAAATTATTCAAACCTAATGGAGAAATAATCCACACTGAGGTGGTGTGATACTCCTAAACTGTTCATAGTTCATGTTTTCAGTAGAGTAAAGTTGTAAAAAAAAAAAAAAAAAAAAACTTTCATAAACGTATAGACTGGTCGTCATTTTCTGAACACAAGGAATGCACACAGGCACATAACTCGTTTATTTAGTTAGTTTATTTACTCGTTTATTTAGTAGTCATTAAAATGTCTCTAGCTATATGTTAAGTTGTTTAAGAATGGTAAAAGCACTATGTACAGAAAATGTAAATTTTAAATACAGGATCTTTTCAAATATATTTTAAACATTATTTGCACAGTTTGCTTTTTTTATGTGATCTCGTGCAAGGTGTGTGCATGTGAATGTGTTTCCTTCTATTTCAGTGATGTATATGAATTATGGACCGTTCAGCTCCTACGCTCCGACGTACGATTCCAGTTTCGCAAACATCAGTAAAGAGGACTCGGACCTGATCTACTCCTGTTACGGAGACGAGTCCAGCCTACAGGGTTCTGAGAGGTGCGTGTGTGCATTGTTTTGGATCATGGGTGCATATTCGAATGCAGGGGGGGAAAAAACACTCAGTTTAAAGCAAAAAGATCATAAAATCTAATCTGTATTGTATTAACTGGAAATATCTAATATAGGCCTGTTTTCATCAGAGCTTACTGTGTAATGAAGTATATGTAATAGGAAATGCTTGAAATTTCACCTACAGTTTTCTGCCGTGTGCGTGTGCGTGTCTGCTCGTCCAGCCCCCACGGCGCAATCAATGCCACCATTCATACAGGCACCACATCACACTCACTTAGGAATGTTATTTAACACTTGTACATATGTCGTGTGTGTGGTACACTAGTGCTGCAGATTTCCTGGCCAAGTCAGAAGAGCATATGAGCAGACTGGCGGATAATATTTTGGACTCGCTGACCAACGGAGAGCACTCCAGACGCCTGAAAGAGACCGAAGCTGTAAGGATGAACATTTTTAATAAGTGTCATATGAGAACAGTTTCTTCCTACCAAGATCAGGCTGGGGATTTAAATCAGAACGCAGGGGAAATGTACCAGTGTTTCGTTTAAAATATCCTTCGACATGTTAAAGATGAGAATTAAGTTTAGAAGAAATAATTATCCATGGCTAAGGAACATCTGTACAAATCCATGTCCCCCAACCATGCCTAGCTGACTGCTAATTAGCTAGCTCATATTTTTCTTTTTTGACAAACTTCAATTCCCCATCAATAATACAGGTAGTCCCCGACTTACGAACATTCGAATTACAAATTTTCGCAGATACGAACAGAGTTCTACAAACATTCGAAGATGCGAACAAATCACAGAAGTAGCTCATGTGTATTGTACAAAAAAAAATAGACACAGATGCAGTGTACCAGATACTTATTTACAATTATATACAATATTTTAAGCGTGTAAGTGAATATATAAAATGTCTAAAGTCTGATATATTGCATGTGTGTGTTGGGGTACGGGAGAAATGAGTCGGCCTCATCAGGTTTCAGTGAATCAGTCCAGGAGCACGATGATAGAAAATGGCTGTCCTGATGGTCAATAATCATAATTTCGGAAAATCCTCAACAAAACAGTTCACAGTCCAATACAGTGGAAAACAGATCTGAGACGAATTGCATCCAGGATTCCCCTCGCGATTTAAAGATGCAGAGACAACATTTCACTGAGAAATTTTCTTAGGCGCGACTATGTTACTATGTTTACGTCATCATTAAATCTTGGATCCGGTCGATCCGAAGCTTATTTAAACTCAAACACAATCCCTGACTCAGCTGTATATAAAAATACTGAGTTGGTTTCTGTAAACATTGTTCTGTTTAAACAAGGAACTGAACAATATGACAAATATATCGTGATACTTTTAAATGATACATGATTTGATTGATTTTCGCTTTTTTATAAAGCTTTATTTTTTAATATATAATTTAGCTCAAACATAGTCAACAATATTCTAGTTCAGTTCCATTTAGTTTTTAGCTATTTTAAAAATTTTCATACCGAACACGTACATGTAACAACAAGAAGGTTATTCTTGTTCAGCGTTAAAATTACAGTTTCATACTCCTCAAATGTTGTTCTAACAAAGTCAGTCAGATTAGACTTTCCAAGAAGAGTTCTCCATTTCAAAAGCAGTAACTGAGTAACATCTAAAACCTGCACATCACACAGGGTACTAGCTTTAATCTTTCATATTCGGGTGAGTGTGTGAGAATCAACAGAACATGTATTAACTAATAAATGTGGTTCAGAGTGCAAGCTTTGAGGCAGGGCTAGATTCTTCTTCTTTTTGATGCAAGTTCAATGTGAATATTTGCAATCATGTGTAAGACAATCGATCCTAGATCCTGTGCTTTTATTTACTCTGCACATAATTGATCACAAAAGTCAAATGATAAAGTGGGAAAAACCTGTTTGTCTTTTTTAGAGCATGCAAGAAGAGGAAAAGCCAGCAGAGAAGGCAGACGCTGCTGATGATGTTGAGGTAAAACAATATAAAGAGGGGAAAACTGACTAATGATAAAAGCTTGCTATAAAACTGTGGTTGTTCTAAAAATAGTCATCTGAGTGATGGGAAATTCCCAGGGCCTTAAAACCTGAGTCACACCTCTTGACCTCTTTCAGTCATGTGATCTTTTGCTCATAGCTTCTACAGTTCTGACTATAATTAATGACCATACTAAGGAAAGCAAAGGCAGAACATAAAATCTTCAACATAAACTGCAAATTAAAACGTATTTTAATCTATACTAAATCCTACGGAAAAAAATCAATACAGATCCGGTTTTAGGAAAGACAGACAAAGCCTTTACTCGACTGGTCTGACAGTCCAGTATGTCCCAACAAACTAATGAAACTCTAATAATAATATAATAATAATAATAATATGTCTTTAGTAAAAAACGAGGCAACTGGTTCAATTCTTATCAACAATGAAACATTTAAAGATTAATCATTTACATCACTATATAACAATGTCAGTAGACAAACGTAGTACTGAAGAAAGTCATGTTGACGTGAAGTGAGGTAAGATCTTACCTTACCGTGGACGTTCTAGGAGTTCAAACCGAGGGCGATCAGATCGAACTGTAGCTCTTACAACCACTCTTTGAATCTAAAAAGTGGAACTCCTTAGACTAGACATTGCTAAATTCACAGACACTTATAGTGTATACTGTATATTTCATCCACATAGCAAAGTCTGAGGGATTTCAAGAGAACAAAAGACTAGCGGTGCTTTGGCTCTGGATGGGTTTGTGAAACGAACCTGTGGGAGTTTAAAGATTTTTTTAAAAAGAAAAACCTATCATAATTTCAGTGTGAACAGCAGAAAGACTATTAAGAGTTAGAAACAAAAGTTTGTTTGTTAATACTAACAAGTGATATTATTATTTAGTTTATTACAGGTTTAATGACCTGAGCTTGGTGTATTTAGCTATTACCACCTACCTCACCCCTGACAGGTGAAGTGAATAAATTAGATTATCTTGTTACACTGGCACCTGGAAGTGGGTGAGATACATTTGGCCACAAGTGAATATTTTGTCCCTGACATTTTGAAAGCAGAAAAATGAGCATCGTGGGATGTTCCTGGTCTGTAGTGGTCAGGATCAATGAAAAGTTGTCAAAGAAGGAAGACCTTTGAACGAGCAACAGGGACTTGGATGGGCCAGGGTTTTTCCCCTACAGTGGGCACGTGAGCATCAGAACTGGACCATGGAGCGATGGAAGAGAGTGGGCTACTCTTATGAATTTTTTATTTATTTATTAATTTTCCTCTCGGAAACCTACCGAGTAACCCTGCCATTAATATGGATGTTACTTTGACATAGACCAACTACACCCCTTCATGGACAAGATGTTTCTTGATAGCAGTGGCCTCTTTCAGCGGGATAATGCACCCTGATGCACTGCAAAAAATGGTTAGGGAATGGTTCAAGGAACAATAATGAGTTTGTGGTGTTGATTCGGCCTCCAGATTCTCCAGATCTCGGACAAAAGCAATCAACAGAGACCCCACGTCACAAAATGCAGCACTTACAGGATCCGCTCCTGGCGGCTTGGTGCCAGATACCACAGCACACCTCAAAAGGTCTAACGCAGACCATGCCTCAACGTGTCAGGGCCAGGGTTAGGGGGCTTAAGCTATTGGTCATAATATTATGGCTGAATTGTGTATATTACTTTTGTTATATGCTTATCTTATGCTTATTTTTAAATCAATACAAAGACTTAAAAGGTCTTAAATCGATCAAGTTAGTGAGGTCTTTTACAAATTAAAGGCATTGCGCATTGAGATAAAAATTATTTTTTATTATTAGAGTGAAACAAGTCAGAGAACAAACTCAAATGTACCCAAAAAAAAAACAACAAAAAAAAAATCAAAAGGTGCGTGGTAGTTGAACGTGACGAATAACTTCTCATTTGACAGATCCATCCTGGTGTGAGTGGGGGCGTGTGGTCACAGTGTAAGCAGCATTGTCGGCGAGACGCTTCGGTATTGTGCGGCTGTCAGTTAACACTTTGCGTGCATCAAAGTTTTTGTTATTGGTTTCAAATCACATGACGCCCACCACTGCCAAAAGTATAAAGCAGCCTTAAAGCAGTTGAACAAAGCACTTCGTGCAGAAAAGTAATGACTAAAGTCAAATACAACAAATCATCGATTAGCACTTGATGCTATTAAAGTTTTGATAGTATGGTAACGTAGCAGAGATGAGGCACTGCGAGCGCTACCTCGGATCCAGATATTGAGCGTGTTTGCTGCAGACTTTTAAAGCCTTTGGACGCATGAAGAAGCAGAACTCTTTCTCTGAGAGTGCCCTCAGAAAGCAAGAATTGTAAGTGTAAAGGTGTACAGTTTACATAATGATTTTAACAAAGCCAAAAACAAACATACTCCAATAAGCCTGATTAACCAAAGCATTTATTTTATAGACATTACAAATTATTACAAACTGCCTACTGTTCTGACATTGTCATTTAAATTCTGGCTGCTAAATCAGAGAGGCCCACAGTGTTCACGCTCCCTCTCTCTTTCGCTATATTGTAATGCAGCTGTGTCAATAAAGCTAGTCGACCTTCCCACACACACACAACTCTAAAACAGAATTTACCATACAGTCTCACTTCTACCAAAAAAAGAAAAAAAAACAACCTGTGGGTAAAAAATGGTCATAAAAACTTCTAAATCGAGTTCAAATCTCTCATTTCGATATTGTAAGAATGTTTTCTTGCAAGAACTGTGGTTTCTTTAAAGCCAGCATGAGTCTCAAAAGTTTCCTTGCTGGTGTAAATTGAGTAAGAAAGGACTAAATGACTAGGTGTGACATTTAAACACTGTACATCTCAAGTGTTTATTGTTTGCGTTTACTAATTATTTTAGTCATTTCCTTCTCCTACGTGGGTCACCCGATACGCCGAAAGTGCGTACGTGGGTGGGAACCAAAGGAATTTCTGGTGTATCCAAAATGTCAGGGAAATCTAACCAGCATGTTGCATTTCTGGAATTTATCAAGCAGGTCGAGTTCTAGTTGCGCAAGTCTAACGTTTCAACATCTTGTGTGTAATTAACTACCTGTGACTTTTATTTTTCGTTTCTAAATGCCCAATTGTTTTTTTTTTTCTCTCTCTCTCTCTCTCGACCTCTTTAGGTGGTCAGGTCGGAGTTCAAAAAGGCAAACAACATGACCGTTCTGAATTCAGTCATCAGTTTGGGTTTGGGTCTCGACCTCATACCAGAAAGCTTTGACTCGCAGGGTGAGTGAACACACACACCACACAAATTTCCTTTACGAGTCTACTACCTCAACATCCTTTCAGCCCCGATTTAAAATTCCTAGAGCCCTCACATAATCGCATGCAGCTCCTGCACAGAACCCGGTTTTCATTCAGGCTGCACCTCACGCACTTTCGTAAGTGAAAGCAGGGGTATCGCCGTCTGACGCACTTCTGCTTCTCGTCCATGTCTCAGAAGCTGAACAGTTCCAGAAAAAGCTCGACGAGACGACGCTTTTGCTGAGGGATCTGCACGAAGCTCAGCGAGAGAGACTCAGTGCCAAACAGCCTCCTAATATGATCTGCCTGCTCGCTCCTACTGCGAAAGAGTTACAGCTAGGTATATACACACACAGATCACAACGCTCAGAAACTACAATTATTTAGGCATGGCTTACGGTTTCTGATGTGTACCTGGTGTTTTTGTGTGTGTAGCGGAGAAGGTGACGGAAAACTTGGCTCGGCTGACCAGTCAGGTGACTCCCGGAGATGTGAGCAGTGTGTACGGCATTAGGAAAGCTATGGGTGTGTCACTGCCTAGTGATCCTGCAGAGGGTACATTTACACACCTGACCACAGGTAACCAAAAAAAACCCACACAAGCAAACTGACTGAATGTTTCACACATTTAAATGTAATTTAGCAAGCAGTACATTTCCAAATGTAACTCATTAGTTTAAATGTAAATGCTTTCGCGTACCGCGCTGCAATTCCAGAGTGCCGCAGCAAAATTCAAGGTGCAGTTTTTAACAAATGAAGCTGTTTATCGAGACCTTTATCTACAGAGGGTACTTTTTTAAAATTATTATTATTAGCTCCGCCCATCATCTGAACCCATCACCTCTTTACAAGTTACTTAAGGATGTTCGTAATCACCAAGAGTGTACGTTTTACAATTTAACAGTGGGAGCAGAACAGCTGGACGGAGCGTGTACGAGCTCTGAGGACGTCTCGGCCATCACAGTCTAACTCTATTGGGCACTCCCGGATCGACGATGC
This sequence comes from Clarias macrocephalus, assembly GCA_011419295.1. Taxonomy (NCBI): domain Eukaryota; kingdom Metazoa; phylum Chordata; class Actinopteri; order Siluriformes; family Clariidae; genus Clarias; species Clarias macrocephalus. The sequence goes on along the minus strand of JAAGKR010000840.1, from coordinate 74,213 downwards.
TCATTTTGTCTGATGTTTATATACAGTGTGCTTAATAAATGTGTTTTTTTAAATATATATATATATATCTGGGCGGGTCCAGTGCTGGAGAATTAAATTTTTTGTGTTGTTTTTTTATTTATACCCTAAAGGAAGGGGAGATGAACCATGACAGGAGACATCACAGGTCTTATGCTTCAAATGTGTATAAATTTTTTAATTCTATACCGATTCTGTACAGCAAGTTTAATTCAGACACTTTATACTGAAATTTAACATGGCAAAAGATGTTAGATTCAGTTCAGTTCAATGTTACAGTACGCCCGGATTAATTGTTACCTATACCGATCTCATCTTTTTTTTTTTTCTTCGTTGCATTAAGAGAGAGAGAGAGAAGCAGATGCAGCTCAGAGCTAACACGATTAAGTGCAACAAGAACATGGAGTCATAATGGCAGGCAATGTGCGTTAGAGAAAAGTTTCAGAAATACTACCCTTACAGTCTTTCCTGACTTTTTTTTTTTTGCTTCATCTTAAATTATTCAACATTGACACCTATTAAGATTGGACCAACAAAAAATGACAGACGGAAATTGAATTTTTTTTTTTTTTTAAGAAACAGTTTTGAGTCATTAAGCAGCAAGACTATCCACAGCTTCAGAAAAAAATATTACTGCTCTTCCAAAAGCTTCACATCATAACCTAGTAAATAAAAAAGAATAATACAATAATAATATCACATCCTCTTCATGTTTAACTGTGCTGGTCCCTTCGTTTGCTAGAGATGTCAGGTGTAAGGCGAAGACATAAGATGACGATCAGCAGAATTCAATTCACAAGTTCCTCTTCTGTCAGCTCGGTCTGTTGCCTTTACAGTTTTTAAGGATCGGAACAGTGCATACAAAGTTTAAGGTCGGCGGAAAACAAAAACCCAAACCTACTCCAGCATTAGGTGGGGACGCCCAGTCTCGTCCAGTCTGTAAAACGTATATTTGTTCAAAGGTTCTGGTTTTTGCAGGGGTTTTTTTTTAGGCTTCTGTCCCAGTCTAACATTTGGAAGTTCTCTCAGACTTGTATAACAGCATAGAAAAAAAAGGGGGGGAAAAAACTATTCACATTCCAAGAAATATCATTAAAAAAAGGAAATTCTTCCCATCCAGCCTTGTGTGTGTGCGTATCAGCAGTACTTTCAGCTCAGCCCCATTCCTTGCTGCTTGTTAGAATCTGTACATACAAAAAACGTCTTGAGTTCCCCTTTGCCCTTCACGTTGATCAGACCTCGGCACTCGCACGAGTAACCTAGCATCTGCAGCACGTCCGACGTCTCTTCCGTCACCTACAACACATAACACACGCGATATATTACTGAGCGCTTCCGTTAGGATGGCGGATGCCTCCGATACTCACGCCTCATTTCCACAGCGTCTGTAAAGCGAATCTAAACACAGCTCGTTTACAACAGAAGCAAAGACGTCAATATTTCGGTATTGAAATGGAGCAAAATTAAAACCCTAACCGGAACATTTACAATAGAAATCTGAGGCTTTCGTTCTGCTAATGGCCTGATCGGGTAGGGATTATTAGATAAACGGATGTATGGATGAACAGAGATGTATGAAGGAGTAGACAAAAGGGGTAGAACAGATGAATGGCTAGACAGAAAGAGGGAAAGGTGAAAAGAAATGGATGAGTGGATAGACAGATGGGTGGAGGAGGAGATGAATGGTAGACAGAAAGAGGGACAGATGAACAGAAATGGGTGGAAGAAAGGAGATGGATGTACAAGGGGATGGATGAGTGGACAGTCGGATGAACAGAAACATCTTAAAAGACAAATGGATGGATGAACAGAGATAGATGGAGGAGTAGATCGAAGGAAGAACGGAGATGCATGGCTAGACAGAAAGAGGGATAGGTGAACAGATGGATGAGTGGACAGACGGATGGATGAGAAGATTGAGGGACGAGTAGACATGGGGGGGGGTAGAGAGATGGATGAGTGGATGAACAGAACTGGGTAGACAGATGGGTGGAGGAACAGAGATGGATGAATAGACAGATATAGGAATGGATGATGGGCATACGGATGGAGGGATAAATGGAAAGAGATGAATGAATGGGCCTTTTTTGATGAGACACATTTGTATCTTGGGCTGTTATTATTCCCTCTAATGGAGGATTCCCTCTATTATTCCCACTAATAATTACAAAACCAGTAAAAGCTTTTGTGGAGAAAAAGCTCTACATAAAGTCTGTAAGTAAATGATTATATTTTCCCTGGTGTTAAAGGAAACCTATAACTTGTTAGAGTAAAACTGGAGTGGACACACAGTAAGTACATATTAGAGAAAAGTAGTTTACAAAAGAATAAATGATGTTGAGGATATATTTAAGTAACAGCTCCTTACGCTGAATACAAGGCGTGTGCAACTCAAAGACTTTCACTATTACTAGGCATCACTGAATAATTACTGGCTCTTGGGAAATGCGTAGAGTAATGAGTACCTGGATCCTGCCCAGTTCTCCGGTGCTCTCCATTCGGCTGGCTACGTTCACAGTGTTTCCCCAGATGTCGTACTGCGGCTTGCGTGCTCCGATCACCCCCGCGATCACCGGCCCGTGGTTTATTCCTGGACAAACACACAGTCGACAAGCTTTGAAAACACCTTGACAAAATATTTATTTCAGCAGGACGCAATTCTTACGACAACGTGCGTTTTACGTTCCAGGAGAGTAAATAGTTAAAAGTTTTTAACCGCTGTATATATATAAAAAATAAAATAAAAAAAGCCAGTGACGTCACTGACCACACAAATTCTAGTCGAATGTCAAGTCCTATTTATAACCGTGAGTGAGAATGACGTCACTTTGTAAAAATATGCTCAAGACGTAATAGGTCGCTAGATCAAAATTTGGTCTGGTTTTTAATTCCACATGGAAGAAATAATGCATTTCTCTACACGGTTAAAAATTGTCACACAAAAAACTTGTTAAAACCAAGCGATTGAGAGCAGACTTTTCCGAAGGCTCCTCTGTGATCACCATCTCAGACCCGGCAGACCAGCTCTGCATTCCTCCACTATTAACCTTTCTATCCGTGCAAGCTGTAAAACAAAAGCCTTCTTTAAAGTTTCCAGTCACTGTTTCATGCGTAAAGTTTATTTTCAGGCTTCAACAGAATCTCGAGTTCATATTCCTGTGTTTTTTTGGGAAAGCACAAGACCAAACCACAGCTATGTGCAGCTAGAGCGCAGAAACCTCGCCAAAATATCAGCAGCCAAACGAGTCGGATAAGCGAGCAGCTCTGCTCAGGGCGAACGGCATCGCGGCGTTTCATTTCCTTCCACTTTGGGAGAAATATTATTGAAATAAAACCAAGTAGAATATAAATTTTAAAAAATTTAAATCAGTACCCTGATGAGTCAAAGTGAACTTTATTGTCAATACGACCATGTGAACAAAATTTACACAGCGGATCGAAATTTCATTCTTCAGACTCCAGATGTGTAAAAAAAGTGTTTAGACATACAACAAATAACACACTGATGCAAATAGCTCACATACATGTACAGACACAAGTAACAGGAGTGCACACAGGTTATAACAATAAAACAGTCAACATAACATGAGACATTTAGAGTATTTCAGATTACCACTTAAATGTTATAGTGTCATAAATAGTTGCAGTATGATGGTTGAAGTGAATTGAGTGCAATAAAGGTGCGTAATGTAAAGTGCAAATGCAAATAACAGCATGGAGATACATGATGCATCTTGTGCATACTTACGCTCGTGATGTTTTGTTATGTTAAATGTAAACATGTCCATGGTATCTTTTATCTTTATCTTTTTTTTATGAGATGAAACTGAAGATACAGGGACGAATGAACAGATTCATGGATATGAATGGATGACTGAAAAGATCAACTGCTGAATGAATAAATGGATAGATGACTGGAAAGACAGACAGATGAAAGGATAGATAAATAAAAAGGTCAATACATTTTAGACTGATGGATAGATTATTAGATGCATGAATGGATTATGTTCTCCCAATGTTCTCCAGGTTGTTGATTACAGATAGATGAGTAAATGAATGAATGGATGAATGATTTACTAAATAAATGGGCTGATATGTGGACAGACAAATGGATGCATGAAAAGATGGATGGATAAATGAACGATAGATTGATAGACACATGAATCAAAAGACAGAATAAATGTGTGACTGAATGGATGGATAGATGAATGGAAAGATAGATTAATAAAAATGGAATATAGATGAATGAATGAATGTAAACAGATGAATAAATAAACGGATGGATAAATGGAGGAAGACAACTGGGTGAATTGATGGATGAATGGATTGAAGGATACCCGAACAATAGATGGCCAGATGGATGGATGGACAGAATAAATGAATGAAAGGAAACAGTCTGTGTGAAATTCCTAGGTTAGAGCAGCTTCAAATCTTCAGAGCATAGAACAGAATGTCCTAAACTTTACCCTGATGAGCTAATCAGCTGACACAGGAGGATACAGGACAGACCAGACAGTTCGGTCAATAGGAATGTGTGTGTGTATTTTGTGTTAATCAGGCCTTCCTGACTGAGTAGAAGTAGCGCTGTGTGTGTGTGTGTGTGTGTGTGTGTGTGTGTGTGTGTGTGTGTGTGTGTGTGTGTGTGCGTGCGCGCCCGCCCGCTCCACTCACCCACACGCAGTCTAAAATTGTTAAACGAATGCCGGTTGATGCCGTCCAGCTTTCCCACCAGAGCGATGGCGAACTCCACCATGATGCCGATCTGCGCCGGCTGCCGCTCCCGGTCCTGCCAACACAGAGCGCTCACGTTTACAACATGGAACAGGAAACACAAAACTGTTTTTGACAGCATGAACATGTTGATATTAAATGGTCCCTTTACAATAACTGTCTAAAATATAAAACCATATGATTAATTGCTTGGTAGCAAAAGCTGATCACATGAAAACCTACTAGAGGTGGATGTTACAGCAGGACGATAACAAAGGGGGATATTTTCATTGTACAAGAATATTTAGGTTTGATAGTAAAAATAAAAATAAAAATCACAAACTTCAATTTACCATGTACAAAAATGACAAATACGTACAGTACAAAATCAGCAAAAAAAAAAACAACTATAGCAAATTTCTAAATTATAATTACATTATAGCTAAATTTTAATAGTATGAATATTGTGTACATATAAATGAAATACAATATTCATTCATTCATCTTCTATAGTGTTAATTCGAGTCGTAGACACTTGGGTACACGCTGGACAGAGGGCCAATCCATCACAGGACACACACACGCGCGCGCACACACTAAGGGGACTTTAGAAACACCAGTTAGTCTAATCTGTATGTCTTTGGACTTTGGGAGGAAACCGGAGTCCCCAGAGGAAACCCATAAAGCACGTGGAGAACATGCAAACTCCATGCACGAATAAATGTATAATAAACCACTACACAATATTAATGCAATATTAAGGTTAATAAAAAAAGAATGTTTAATAATAATGTTCACAATAACATTAGATTAATACTATTATGAATTATTATATAAATCATCATTAGACATGGCACTGATGCCAGAAAAAAAGATGGATTTTGAACAGGAAAATTCCAATGCCATCTCTAATAATAATAATACCAGTAATAATAATGAGCAGAAAAACAAGGAGATAATTTTTATCATGAATATTGCTTTTTTTTTTTTTTTTTTTAAACATGTATAAAAATAAATGTATTGTTATATTTATATTTAAGTAATTTCTATGTAAAAAAAAAAAAAAAAGTTCAGGACTTGTTAAAAACTGACACTGAGATAATGTGTGATGGGTTTCTGAATGAGCCGATACTCAAGGATTAGAAATGGGTATTGGACAAGAAAAAAGTGGCACTGTGCCATCTGTAATGTTTTATTAATAATAATAATTATAATAATAATAATCCATTTATAGGTATGACCGATAAATAATATGAATAGTGTGTTGATAAACTTGACCAAAAAAGCTTCTAATAAAATTTTATTGTAGTTTTTGATGTTATGTCAGTTTGTACATTTCTGACTATTAAAGTTAAACATAATATCAGGACATTCTTGTAGTGCACATTTGCTGCTCATGGTGCAGTGTGATACCTGGTTCATCTCCTGTCCTGGCGTCCCACTCAGACCTGCAGCAGCCATGTACGTGCTGCCGATGGTCTTAATCTTCTCTACGCCGCTGAACTTCGGCTTAGAAAGCAACTGCAGGGGCAGAAACGAGAGCAAGATTTTGAGTGTTGATTCAGAGCTTCACAACACTCATCAGTCAGACCTCATGAGCGCTGATGCTTCACCTCATCGAAGTCAGCGATGATCTCATTGAGCAGACGCAGACACTCCAGTCCCTCTTTGTTAATGTCACACTCGGTGTAGAACTCCTTAAAGTCAGGGACTGAAGCGAACATCACACACACGCAATCGTACGACTTGTAGTACAGATCCTGGAGAGAACACACACACACACACACACACACACACACACACACACACACACACACACACACACACAAAACGTGACTTGTTAATAACAGGTGTGGGAAATGAAAACTATCACATCACTATATATACAATCACAGATACAAACACACATTATTTTTCTACAGAACAATATCAGAACTTATTTTTCATATTATAGCAGAACTTATTTTAAAAGGTACAACTATTTAATCTCAAATTACAAACTTTTACAAACTATTTTTAAAAATAGTTGAAAAAGAAATAATTTTTATGATTTAACAAAAATGTTGATAATACATTGTCATATTTCTCATCTCTAATTAAAACCAGAACACAATTAACCAGTCAAATACAAACACGGTACAACAACCAGCACAGAGAACCGCGGGGACACGGAGAGACGGAGGTGCAACAAATGCATGTAGAAATGGAGATGAAATGGAGGTGAAATTAATAAAGGAAGGAAAGAAGTAGAAAAAAGAAAGAAGAGGAAAGAAAGGAAAATGGAAAAGAAGGAAAAAGATGAAAAGAAAAAAGGAAAGGTGAGAAGTACAGAAAGAAAGAAGAGCAACTTAAAGGGAAAAGATAAGAAGATTAAAAGAAAGCTGTGAAAAGGAAAGAAGGAAAAAGGCAAGAAATAAGAAAAATGAGTGAAAAAGCAAAGAAAGGAGGATAGAAGGGAAGAAAATTAGTGAAAATTGAAAGAAAGGAAGAAAACAGAAAGAAGACAAATAAAAGTAAAGAAAGACTTATAGAGGGAAAGAAAAGTAGTGAAAATGGAAGGGAAAAGGAAGAAATGAGGAAGGATAGAAGGAAAGAAAAGTAATAAATATTGGAAAGGAAGAAAAAAAGGAATGAAGCAAAAGATAGGAAGGAAGGAAAGAACGAGAGAAAATATCAGACAGGAATGTACTTGGTGTTTAGAACGGCAGGACACTTTCTCTCCTGCAGAATCAGATTTCTAGCTCCGTGTACAATATGCCGACATGTTATTTGATCGTGTCCTGATCGTGTTCCTGTAAATTGACTTTTCATAAAGTCTAATCTCCACAGCTGTAACTCTCTAATACACCTGATCCGGCGCATCATCGGCTTCTGGACGGGCACAGTTCTGTACATGGAAGGATGTATGGTAGGATTTACTTTATCCTGCACCGTCCATTTAAACTCGCTGACCACCATTAAGACCTCCACGTCCACCTCCATCTGGATTATCTACAGTACATTCAACTCAGTGATGGAAGTAGAGGCACTGGCTGAAAGGAATTAACTGGGATTATCTAAACATCACTGTGTTAAGAAGACAAAATTACTGTGGAATTGAACAAATTAATACGGCACAGAGATCCGTCTAAAAAGGGCTTCGCACTTTAATGTACCGCGTAACATCGATTTACTTTCCTAAGACTCGGTGAGGTACTTGGCGTGACGACTTAATTTTACTCACAAGTGCTGTTCTTTAGAAAGACTTACTGAGCGACATGCAGCTGCAGTTCCATCGACAATAAATCTTGAATCTGATTCCAACATTAAACTTTGAGAACAGTGTTGCCAGATTGTGAGACTTTCCAACCAATTTGGCTACCTTTTAACCATCCTGTGCTCGAAAAAATCATCATACGCATGTAATTAAAAACTAGATAAGTTTTTAAAGAATTAACGTATGCAAACACATAACTAAGCTACAATGAGTTCTAGAACTAAGATAATAATAATAAAAAAATTATTAGAGTTGGCGGGTTTTCAGCACTGCCTAATCGGGATTTTGTCAGTGTGATCTGGCAACCCACATTAAGTTCATTCATTCATTCATTCAGTTGATTCAGTTGATTCAGTAGATGAGGACACCAGGAGGGACCCACATTGTGTCATGGGAAGAAGATTTGTTTCTCTGCTGTTCTTTCAAGTTATGCAACAATCTCAGAAGAACATAGAGTGCAAGCAGACCTTTACAGCTTATACAGAAAGAATATATTTATTCCAACAAAGCAGTAAAATTATAGGACCGAGTGTTTACGTAGCTAATATTTTCCTCTTGACCAAATTATCAAAAGGTTTATATCACTGCTCTCATTCTAATTGAACATTCGTCCCAGTCAGGCCTGTTCCGATTGAAGTGGTTACATGAAGAACTTTTATATTCTTCTATATTGGCTGTTCTTCACATTATTAATGGAATTTAAAAGTTCATATAAAAGGAGCTAGTTTAACCTTGCTTTTCTAGGGCTAACTCTAAAAAAAATCTAACATCAGGTTGTTCTCGAGTCACCTCTCTTGAGGATTTTGTGTTCTTTGATTATACTTGTAGCTCTTGCAAATAATTCAAGGCAATATTTCCTATGTGCAGAAGGTTGTAAAACTTGTATAACTAGGATTTGAGCTTTTTTTTTTTTTTTTAAACAAGTGTCCAAACCATCATTCCATTTTAATTCTATTTTTTGTCGAAAAGTAAAAGTGAGTCATGGATCACATCTGGTTTTACATTTATCATGCTCTGAAGCTTCTACATGCTCTACTGTATGTTCTCCAGCGCGTGGAGCATTACGGCATGCCATGGTGTGGAATGACTCGGAACAGCATGCAACGAACGGATGGCTGGATGTCTTAAACACTCGCACTGATCCCTACCTTGTACTTCTGGTTTAGTAAAGTGTTAGTGGACAGCAGTCCCACCTCGTTCTTTTTGTTCTCGCCCACAAACAGCGCGGCCACGTGAGCCGGAAGAACGTTCTCCAGCAGCAGCCGTGTCAAGTTCTCACACAGCTCGATCTCGTCCTTGTCCGTCCGGTTCTTGTTCTTCAGCAGGAATTCCTGGCGCCAGCAGAACTCGTCCTGTAAGGAACAGGAAGGGTTTCATCCAAATGGACCGTTAGAAAGATTTTCCTTGTTAGCGTCCATCCAGAATGTCAACTCTGCTTTTCGTCACAGGGGGTCTCCCCTGGAACAACCCATTAAAAACCTAAAAATAAGGTTCTGTCATGGAACAGTAAAAAAAATTCAGTTTACAAAATCTCACAAATTTATCGAATCAAACCAATTTGTGGATTTTAAAGGTCATATTATATTATATAACCAAATATCCCAGCGCCTCAGTTTCTACTAAAGAGTATAAACTGCACATTTTTCTCTGAACAGCTGATTCCGCTTTAACTGGCAAAATAAATGAATAAATAAATGTAAAAAAATCACACTTTTTCTTGTGACTGTATTAGATTTTTATTTAAAGGAAAATACAAATGCCTTTTAAAGCCATCAACCAGGGATTATAATGCAAAACTTAATCCTGTCTTTTAGCTGCTCCCGTCTAGGGGTTGACAGAGGAACATCCGATACACAGGTTTCACCGTGCCACCTCGACATACCAGCGAATTTACGCCTTGAGAACTGAAATTTTGAAAGAAATTTGCCTCAACATTTAAAGCACTTTCAGCAGACGGACGACTGAACTGAACCGAACTCAGACTAAGTTGCACTTCTATATATACAGAAGTCGTTCAAAACCTGTTTGCATTAGTGGAAGGCTAAGCAAAACGGGTGTGTGTTGCATTTTGTGCAAAATTTAGTGAAGACATACCTGTACTTTAGCACCATGCGTCCCAAGAATGTTAATAAGGATGGTAGCAAGAAGAAAATGCAGCCACATTCAGTTTGGTTTTTAAAGCAGCCGGTGTGGAGAGGAATCATGAAGTAAGATTAACGTCTATTTATTTCATTTTACTTAATTTACATCTTTTCTAAATGTTTTCATTGTTTTTAATATGTTCATAAATATGATAATAGTGTTGGAAATTGGTAATACTGGTAATAATTTTGGGTGGCTGGAACGGATTATGTGCATTTACATTACTTCCTATGGCAAAATGTGTTTCGCAATACAAAATTTCACTTTAAGAATTCGCCTCTGGAGCGGATTAAATTCATATTCGGAGGTACCGCTGTTCTCCATATGGCCTTCCTGATGGAACCCTTATGTTTTATCCCGTCATTGCGATAGTCTTGAATATTGGATACTTCTTAATTGTCTCAGTCAAGGGATGAAAGCTACTGCTGAGCTGCCTAGTCATATAAACAACTGAAACCCTCTCGCGGTAAACCATTTATTCCAATTTATTTACTTTACTTCATGTCATTTAATTTAATACAAAGAAATTTGGGGTGGCTGTAGGACTGTAAGTCAGTATCTAGTATCTAGCTAACTGATTATCTATTACTAATGCTAGCTAATACTTTCTGCTTTCCAGTTGCCATACTGTAGCTAGCTCGCTAACATGGGCAAGCAGCGCCACAGCTGAAGCGCTGCTTGTAAAAGACGTAGTGTATGCAGTGATGTGTTATCCGTTTAAATAATAATAAACTTTTTAATGAATCACACACACAATAACGTAGAACTTTGGTTCTCGGCAGCGATTTTACAGAGTGATAAAACATGAAATAGGGGGGGAGGGGGGAATCATGTTTCACGAGTGTGTGACTGTGTGTGTGTGTGTGTGTGTGTGTGTGTGTGTGTGTGTGTGTACCTGATGTGATATAAGCAGCATTGTAAGCAGGAAGAGTGTGATGTAGATGCAGCTCATGATCTGTGGATGTTTCATCAGCCCTGCGCTTTCCAGCACACCTGAGATTTCCTTGGTACTGCAACTATCACACACCCAAACATACACACACACACACACACACACAAACACACACACACACACCTGTAATCACACACATCACAAGTTCCAACTGCTAACGCATACTTTTTAGAGCAGTGTCTGCGCGTGTGTGTGTGTGTGTGTGTGTGTGTGTGTGTGTGTGTGTGTGTGTGTGTGTGTGTGCTCACCTGCTGTAATTTACATAAAGCAATAAGCTGTACTTATTAAACAGCTCGTGCTGGGTCCAGCCTATAATGATGTAATAAATGACTGAAGCGATGATGAGAAAGACCACCTTTAGCTCAAAGCTCATTCTCAAAAACACTCCACACACCAGAAACGTCAGGATACATCTATACACCGAGTACTGAGAGGGGAAAAAAAATCTGATTAAATGTTTGTAAACATGATCTGAACTACAGTTTGAGAAGTAAGATTGGGTCAGAAATACATTACAGGTGATAAAGTCTAATAAGAACTTTTCTATAAAGTCAGAAACCTTTTTAATCAGTACAACTAATTAAACACTGTACAATATTTGACAAAGTTAATAAATGCTTGTTTGTATGTGTGTGTTTGTGTGTGTTCTACCTACTGGCAAGCAGAAGGGAGGATCATTTATGCTGCTTTTATTGGCCGAAACCGACCAAATACCAGAGGACAGATCATCGCTGGGTAAACGCTAAAACATCAGAAAATATTTTTGTGATGAATTAAGTAATGCTCTGTGAAGCCGCTACACATACACCTCCACGCTGCAAACTCTCACTTACCAGGTCAAACAGGGCAATGATAATGATGACCATGGTAGCGACAGCTGCTAGCAGTAGCCGCACCAAAGGCTTCTTGACCACGGCCTTGGACACGGCCGGTAACCACTGGCAGGAGTCTAACTTCTCAGGAAACAGTTTCTAAAAAAACAATAAAGTCTATAAATACATTACGTGCACACTGTGAGAGTAAGATATGTGTGTAAATAGTACAAATAAATATACATTAAACCATGAATTTTGAGCAGAATTCGTTCTAGAAATGGGCTTGTAATCCAAAGCACTCGCATAGCAAAACTAATTTCTCCATAAGAAATATTTGAAACTCTGATGATTTGTTCCACATCCCAAAAATATTTATATAAAAATAATTAATAAAAAATTAAGTAAAAATAAAACTAATTAACCTGGACTTTACCTTTAAAAAGGAATGTGGCTGTAGTGAATAAAACCAGACGGAGGAGAGGGAGGACTTATTGTGTTGGTTATCAAGTTAAAATTTATTTAACACATTTATTTTTACAAATTTGCTCATCTTACAAAACACTTGCAGACCATATTACTTGCAATCCAAGGTTTTAATGTGTTTTGTAGATTGATAGACAGGTAGGTAGTCAGAGATGGACGGACGGACGGACAGACGGACGGACGAACGAACAGACAGACAGACAGACAGACAGACAGACAGATAGATAACCAGAAAGGCAGATGGAGAGAGACAAACAGTTCAGTAGATAGATAATAGGTAGACAGAACAGATAAATACGACAGATTTGTAGAAGGAATGAAAGACACATGTAGATAGAGACAATTGATAGATAGAGATTGATAAACAGATTGATAAAGACAAACGCATATACAAACAGAGGCCGGCGGATCGGTAGACAGACAGAGATATTGCTAAATATCCAGACTCATTCAGATAGATCAATAGATGAACAAATAGAGAGAGAGAGAGAGAGAGAGAGAGAGAGAGAGAGAGAGAGAGAGAGAGAGACAGACAGACAGATAAATTAATGGAGACAGACGGAAACAAATAAACATAGAAAGATGTGGCAGACAGATAAACAGAGATTCAGACAGATAGAGATCAGGACAGACACAAACAGAGAGACTGAAAAAGATAAAGATAAAAAGAGGGAGAGATTGAGAGACAGATACAAAGAGAGAGACTGAGACAAACAGATAAAAAGGGGAGAGATTGAGAGACATGTAGATAAAAAGGGGGAGAGACAGATACAGAGATAGAGAGAGAGATATATAAACAGAGAGAGAGATTAAGAGACAGATAAACAGACAGAGATTCATGGATGCATAGACAGACAGACTCATAATTAAACAGACAGACAGTGGCCTAAGGTAGACCTAGACATTTCCTGGAACCAAAGGTAGGTGTGTGTGTGTGTGTGTGTGTGTGTGTGTGTGTGTGTGTGTGTGTGTGTGTGTGTGTGTGGTTTTGACAGAGGAAGTTTGACAGACACTGAGGCAAATGTCAGTCTGTTTTTAGTGGTCAGTCATTTCAGAAACTGTCCAGCCAATCAAATTCAAGAATGCCGTGTCACATGACATTCCCCACATAACAGGGAGTCTACATGTGCTAGCATTGATGAAACCTCCAAATTTACACACGCACAATCACTAAAGCAAAATACTATTAAGCCTGTGCTTCGTTAATAATACTGGATTGATTGTGCATTTATCTGTACAGGACACAAACCCACTGAAATGCCACTAATCCAGATAAAAAGCATAAATTAAATGTGGCACCCTAACACACACACACACACACACACACACACACACACACACACACACACACACACACACACACACACACACACACACACACACACACACACACACACACACACACACACACACACACACACACAAATCCTCAGACAATCCATCCTGAGTGTGTTTAAAGCCGGCAGGTGCCAGCCGTTAATAACCTGAATGTGACCGGCAAAGCAGATGGCGAGGGTCAGCAGTAAGACACACGCCAACAACGCAAACATCAGTGCCAGCTGAGTACGTCTGAAAGACAGCAAAGAGGAAACACCGTGACCTACTGCAGTACAGGAAACAGCTCATAAAAGTGCATCATTTAAATATGTCTTATGTATTCCATTCTGTCTTTGAGTGTGTGTGTGTGTGTGTGTGTGTGTGTGTGTGTGTGTGTGTGTGTGTGTGTATATATATATATACTGTACAGTACATCACTCACTGTTTGGTGACGAACATCTGAATGATGAAGATACACAGGAAGAGGAAAGTGGCACAGATGATGTAGTACTTAAAAATGGGCATTTCTATCATCCTGTACTGAGAGATAAATAAAAATAAAAAGATAAACACTTTGTGCAAAACAAACCAGACTAATTAGATAAAGTTATACAGTTTACAGATCTTGCTGCACATGAAATCAAATTCTTTCTAAATAAATCATTGCTCACAAACACACAGATTTCAGTGGAGGAACATAAACCGTGGAGGTTTGACGAGGGTTTTCTGTGAGTGGAGGTTTATTAAACATTAATTAAGGGAAGGAGTCTCCAGTGTCGGTGCATCATAACAGTAATGGATACAGCTACGATTTCAAGCTGGAATATTTTTCTTGGTAAATTCCAAGTGCAATTTTCAAATGCTGGTGATGAGTGCAAATAGTTTTCTGAACATTTTTGGATCATTCTTGGTCTTAAAGGTATTTCACAGCTGTAATATTAATCTTAGAGGCTTATGTTAACGGTGCTATGCAAGTTGAAATAAAAAAAGAAAAGGAACATACAGTAAATGTACTTTGATCATCAGTTTGATATTCATTGGTAAGGGCAAAGCTTGTCGTGTTTAGCTTTATAAGAGTATATAATGGGCTGCAAACCTTTGCACTTGACACAGAAGACCTCAGGAATCTGTGAATGTACACCGATATAAAACTTTTGCCGTTCTGGTGAGCCTGGAGCTGCCCAATAAACACCGGCACCCGGTGTTATATATACCTTTGTATATATCTATATAAATCTTATTGTGTGTCAGATGCTTACCTCCTTCTCCAGTCCACGTTTATTGAACCACAGCATGATGCCAGAGATCTCCTCTGACGTCACCCACCTGCACACAACAAACAAAAACACATGCGTCAGGAGTGTTTTTGTGCGGTTTCCTTTATACACAGAATGCCTTAATTATATATTTCGAAAAAGCAAATGTGATGTTTTCCATACGAGGATGTAGAAGTCTGGATTACATTCCACTCATGATTGCGAACACATCCCCGATCTCGGGATACAACTGATTGAATTCATATTGATTATGATGTTAGCGGAACAGTCCTGCGTCTTCCTATAAATCTCCTCCATATGTAGATTAAGTACAATATCAGTGACGGGAACTGACATTGCGCAGAAAAGTCTTTAATTTGGACAGAGATCTCTGCACATCATCCCCAAATCCTCACCAAAAAATGAATAACTGCAGATTTTTTTTAATGCAGAAACTATTCTTCATGTGACTTTGTTACCTGGTCGTGTCTGTTTCTGCTGTGCGCAAGCGAAGGAAATTCATAACAGTTCCTCTAACTTGAGTTAACTTGAGAAGGCTCAAACTAGATCAGCAAGAAACTGAAAATATTGGACAATCTGCGGCAGAATGAGACATTTGATGCACTAATGCTACATGAACAGGCAGTACAGGAGTAGAAAAATGAGAAATCAGGGTAACAATGATACATTTAGGCTAAATTTGTTGTTTCAACTCAAGGTGAGACGTTTGACTGTACAGTTCTACTCCGTTTACTTCTCTATATAATCCCCTGCTACACTAATGCACTCATCCCAGTGTTACACTAGTGCTTGGACACCATCAAGGTAGAAAGTTTTCTCAGTACGCCGGAGCCATGATCAGTCTGGCTGCTTCAATCAAGGCTGAAACTCTGGCCTCCCAGGAACTCCTTTAATGACATGTGGAAAGAGCCGAGGTCCGGTAATGTACAAGTGGTGTTGGTGAATGATTGTGTGTACAGTGTGTTTGCTTTTATTCCTAAGAAATTTCATCATACATCCCCGTTTAACTTGTATTACATTTCTAGCTTTTATGTTTTCCTTTGCAAATTCTTACTTACATTTTTGTACATTGTATTCTAGTTGAATTTTATTAATATTTCATTTATTTATTCATTTATTGAGTCATGAAAAGCATTTCACTGGATGTTCTACTGTGTATGACTGTGTGTACACAGTGTGATTTTATAGTTTTGATCTCATCACATCCATATAAAACATAAAAATAAAAATGTATAGAGAAATAAACAAATTCATTAAAAGGACTCACTTGCTAGAGCTCAGCTCATCGATGGTGGTGATCATCTCATTGTGTAGCTGCTCATCAAACTTGGTCTTCTGGGATTTATTCCTGCAGGAAAAAGGAGACATTAGCAACGTCAAATGTATGTAGTATGAAAAACAGACAAGCACACACGCGCACACACGATCAGGACGAGGAAAAGAAAGGAGTGTGGAGACAGCAAGGCTTGGAGTGTGGAGGTCACGGCCGTTGTCATGCTGGTTACAATCTTCAGGCCAAGCTGCTTAATATGAGAGAGAACCGTAAGTAGTGTGTGTGTGTGTGTGTTTGTGTGTATATAAGTGTGTATGCTTTTTGTGCATGTGTCTATGGTGAGGGTTTACACGTGTAGGTGTGGCATGCAGGATGCCTTGTGTTAGTTTAAATCCCTGAGGGAGCCCTGATACAGCTTAGGAAGGAAAAGGGAGAGAAGAGAAGCCGTTTCCTTACACACCCACCCACGTACGTACTGTACACACACATATGCACACACACAGACACACACACTTTCTCCTATCGTATCTAACGCAGTGCCGGTGTAGTAATCCTGCAGAGGAGTAAAAAAGTTCACTTTTCAGCAGAGAAGTGATTGTTATAGCTCATGCTTGCCGTGGGCTCAGTAACACAAGCGGAGCGAGAGAGATCGAGCGGGTTAGTGGTGAACTTTTGGGCTGGAGGGGGACGGGGACGGTGATGGGAGGGGGAACGGGACATCTTCGGAGCCAACACGGATCCACTCACTTATTCACGCTGAAGGGAGGGGCAGGAAAGGACAAGGACTCCTCGAGTGACTCATCAAAGCTGCACAAGGGGATAAAAGTCAACTTTAAACACAACACAACAGAGAGCGGGAGAAAGAGCAGGGATTTCCAGAGACCTGTTTATTAGTAGAGAAAATATCAACTGAATTTTCCAGCAACCATCAAAACTCTGCTGCTCTTTCTCTCTTACCCCGCGTTCACACTCGCGAGTGACGCTCATCTTCTATGCACGTGTGTGACACGAGGCCACAAGTTTGTCTCAGCAACACCGCCAACAGGGAACATGCAAAATGAGGTTTTCTTAACTTAATGCAAACTAGCCAGATAAAATGATTCTTTGTTCTTCACTTCCTCACTCAGAAACTAACCTCTCCCGGTAAGGTGGTTCTGTTTGACTAAACCTGAAAACTCATCGTCATGGTGTCAAATATACTGTAACCTCTCTTTAAATGTCTATACAGACACTGGGGTGAACAAAAAATGCTTGGAAATGGAGAACTGGTTCCTCCGCAGCATGCTTGTAGCTCGGACACTTAGCTAGCGCTGATAACTGTACGGCGCTATCTTAGCATACAACAAATTTTCAACATCAGAATTACAACTTTGCAGGAACTTTGCCTCGGCATACGGAGGATTTTCGGCATACAAGCAAATGAGCAATTTGGACTGAGTTGCACATACGTCCTGGAGCCGTTCAGAACTTGCTTGCAAAAATATTTTGCATGCGCAAAAATATGATGATAATACCAAGGTACCACTGTGTATATTTTGGCTTTTAACAACTTTGCAACTTAAAGAAAACAATGGTGGCATTGGTAGCTAAACCTGGTTATCACAGTTAAATTGCATCAGAATTTCATTTGAAATACACATCGAATTGTGTGCTGTAGGCTGTACTACAGGTCTGCTGTCTTGCATAGACGCACAAGTGTGAGAAAGCCTTTAATGCGTGCATACACACGCTCACCAGAGTCTCAGGTATCACTAACCTTTCTGTCACTTTTAACGGTACTGGTCTCATGGGGATGTCCTGACAAGAGAGAAAGACCACGTCTCATTAATATCATCATTAACAGTAGTCATTAAAAAAAAAAAAAAAAAAAAACATCTTTCATAATAGCGATTCGTGTTTGTGTGCGTGTGTGTGATGAAATCGGATTATTATCTCATGGCATTGTGTAAAGCAATTTAAGCCCTCCATGTATTTTAATAGATACACTGCCTGGCCAAAAAAAAAAAAAAACTGGGGTCAAACTATTGGCCTGCATCAAGCTGAACCTTTAACTTCATGGGAGAAATGTGCTCGGAATGAGCGTGACTGAAGATAAACTCTGTGTGTGTGTGTGTGTGAGAGTGTGTGTGTGTGTATATGTGCGTGAGTACCTTGAAGCGGGTCTTGCAGTTCACCATAGGATCCGTGATGAAGCCCTCTCTGCTCTGGAGATGGGAGAAGGGTTTCACGGCCCCCCATGATTCCAGGTAGCGCGTCATTCTCACTGATGCTCGCATCTTTAAACCGTCACTCGCGCGCTGCTTAGGAACGCTGCGGCTGCTCAGGGACGGGTCCTTAGACTGCGTCAGCACACAAAGGATATACATGTTTTTAATATTCACGGCATTCGGCAGACGCCCTTCTCCAGAGTGACTTGAGTTGAGGGTTAAGGGCCTTGCTCAAGGGCCCAAACAGTGGCAACGTGGTGGTTGTGTTGTTTGAACCTGGGACCTTACAAACCAGAGTCCAATGGCTTAACCACTGAGCTACCCAAATGTAAAAACAAAAAACAACAAGAAAAAACACACATTCTGACGTTTAGCATCTGAGCAGTTTCAGAGGAATGTTTTTGGTTGTTAAGCCACTCAGTGACCTATGAATCATTTGAGCATACAATAGAAAAACATATTACAATACAAAAACATCTAACTTAAGGCATGAACCAGTGAGAAACAGGTCCAGATGATGACAGATGATCAGGTGGTGATTAGTATACTGGTGATGCTGAATGGTTGGAACAGACGAGAGGGGAAATGAGGTCGCTGCTCAAATGTCATTTGTCAATGTGCAGCTGGTATAACAGTATGTCCTCTGAAAATAACTCAACATACAGTATTTATTGTCAAAGTAGCAACGGTACTCAAGCAAAGATACTGACACTTTGGACACAGTTTTGATGTTTATTTAGGGTGTACTCATTTTCATTGGCAGTTATTTAGACAATAAAGTCACAAAGCACGATGAGTTATTGTAACTGATAGGACAGTAAATCTGTACTGCTACACAAGCTGCACATTGACTAGAGTAAATCCAATTCTCATTTCTACAGTATTGTCCCTTAAGAACACATAATAAAGTGGTTGCTGAAATGAGGGGTGTACTTACTTTTGTGAGATGTTGTACCTGTATATACCAAGGGTCTGTTGAGGTTTAAGACATACTTAAGTATGCATCTTAAACCTGCTAATAGCGTGGTTGTTAATATTTCCAACAGCTAATTAGTGAGCTCATTTCTGGTTGAATCTCAAAATAAAAGAATTTTAAAAATATTTTAGTAAGGGTCACTAAAAACGTACACTAATACACTACTTGTTGTACAAAAGCATCATGTTTGATTTGCCGCAGTGTATTTGCCTCAGCTACATACCACAGTTAAGAAGCAGAAAGTCAGTTGGGTTTTTTACCTAACTGGTATTTTTGATGGGATTTAAAAAAATAAAAAAAAATAAAAAAGAAAGAAAGAAAGAAATTGTGCATAAAGAAGAAGCAACAATGATAAGATAACATCCTGGATCACTTAGGAAAATAGGGAGAACTGAACATCAGCATAAAGAAAACATGACATGAGGCAAGTAAATATAAAACAACATTCTGATGAAATCGGATTATTATCTCATGGCATTGTGTAAAGCAATTTAAGCCCTCCATGTGTTTTAATAGATACACTGCCTGGCCAAAAAAAAAAAAAAAAAAACTGGGGTCAAACTATTGGCCTGCATCAAGCTGAACCTTTAACTTCATGGGAGAAATGTGCTCGGAATGAGCGTGACTGAAGATAAACTCTTTGAAGAACACTAGAAATCAGCATTTCCACACGAGCGATGTGTTGAGAACACTCAGGATGAGTAAAAAAATAATAATAATAATAAAAAATTGTAAGTGAGACTCATCAGAAAAAAAGGCGTCAGGAGCATAAAGATTGGACTTTGGAGTGATGGAAAAAGGTCATGTGACCTGATGAGTCCAGTCTATTCCAGAGTGATGGGCGTGTCAGGGTGAGAAGGGAAGCGCGTGAAGCGAGGCTCCCAACATGCATAGTGTCCACTGTACAAGCCTCTGGAGACAGTGTTATGATCTGGGGTTGCTCCAGTCACCCAGGTCGAGACTCAGCAACGTTATGTGGCAATAAAATGAAGTCAGCTGGTGACCTGAATGTACTGAATCACCAGTACATCACATCTATGGAGGTTTTCTTCCCTGACGGAACAGGACTCAGAGTGTGAAAGTGTGATTTATTTTTCACACGGGAATTGAGCACTAAAGCTAAAGATGTCAAAAAATCATATCATGTGTGACTTTTTTTGCGCCAGGCAGTGTATGAACAGAAAGTGCAGTGTGTTGAAGTTAGCTCTGGTAATGGCAAAATATCCCAATGCATTTGAAAAATAAACCTTCATTTAATTTGAAATGCTTAGGTACTGACCCGGGGGTCTATAACCAGGTAAGTCTTGAGGTTGAGCTCTTTCAGGTAAGCGTCTCTAAGGTGGCCGTTTCCTTCCTCCACCTCGTACGCTTTATTCAGATGCTTCAGCGTGGCCTCAGTGATGTGCACCCGACTAAACACACATTATTATATTATAATCAGAATAACAGACTTTTTTTTATTTTTATCTTCATTATTTTATACAAGCAATACGCAACATCTCAAGGCTACGTCATCTAGAAAAGTCAATTTAAAGAGGTTTAAACATGTTTCTCAACGTACCCAGGCAACCCTCCGGACTCCATGTGATTGGCCAATGTGACGTCATGTGACCAGACATCAAACTGCCATTTGCGTAGACCAATCACCCCACAGAGCACGTTCCCGGAGTGCACGCCCACACGCATGTTAATATCCACTCCCGTCGCCTCCTGAACCAGCCTGCCACGATAATGGAAAAATGTAATGAGTAATTTATTTCGCTCAGTGTGTGTTTTAAGATCTCTGTGTGCACATGAGCGCGCGTGTGTACTTACTTAATAGCCTCACACATGTCCAAACCCATTTTGACACAGTTCTTGGCATGTCTCGGTAAGGAGACAGGTAGTCCGGACACACAGTAATAACAATCGCCCAGGATCTTTATCCTCATACACTCATTCTCCTACACACACACACAAACACACATCGGTTGTACAGCTCTGCTAGAGATCATGACCACAACACCACCACTGAACCACACAATTCATCCCACAAAATATACAGGAGAGGAAACATTAGTGCTCAAGCATTATTATTATTATTATTTAGAAAAGAAATATAACTCTTCTAGATAAATGAATCACTCACTTTGGCGATCTGGTCAAATTTCCCAAAGAGTTCATTCAGCATGATCACCAGTTCTTTGGGAGAGCAGTCACTGGCTAAACGAGTGAAACCGACAATGTCTGCATAAAGAATGCTGAAATGGAGAAGGACAATGAGAGAGTGTTTTAGAGGACTTGTTCAGCTTAAGTATATCTGAACAGATGATTTTTTTTTCTTCTCCAGCTCCAGTACTGAAACACTGTGCATCAGCCATTACACATTTAAACTCTTTCACAGAAAAATCACCTGCATTATACATAATAGAAATATAATATATATTCAGAATGGACCAAAAGTCTTGATCCATAGCATACAAGTTTTGTACATGACATTTGATTTGTTTTTGTTTTCTTATTTCAACAGACGATGGAACAAAACCAGACATAACACCACTACGGGCTGATCTGAACTCAGCAGTATATCAGAATCAGCTGAGAACGATTGATGCACTAAAGGAGGAAAATCACCTTGGTCCTGGACGAACGTTGTTTCGTTTCACTGTGAACTAAACTGTAATGGTTGAAGTGACAACAAAAGCCTACTTGACTTGATGTCTGCGTGAAACAGCAGCAGTTCGGATCCGTTAAACAATGTCTGACAATAACCGTGTTTTGAGCAGTTGCTGTAATTTCTACTTTTAAATCCATTTCTGCTTATGGAGGCAGAATTTTGAGACACCGTGTATGCTAAGCATTATTTACACGGAATAAGGTGTGTTCAAGTCAACCTGAGACTTATGACTGTGCAGAAAAACACAACACTGTTATGAGAACAAAAACTCCTGTTATTTCTCTATATAATACACTGATGCACTTATCCCAGTGTTTCACTACTGCTTGGACACCATAAAGGTAGAAAGTTTCCTCAGTATGTCTGCTTGTTTTACGTCTTTAACCCCGGGCCTGCTAGGAAATCCTTTAATGACCCTTTCCATTAATGAAAAAAAACAGTCTGGTTATTAATCTCAGGCGTTCTGTTTTTGCACGACCACATACAGTCCTGACCTCGCTCCAAGCCATCTCCACGTGGTTGGTCCTTAAAGACATTCCTGGGAGGCCAGGGTTTCAGATTTTTCAGCCCTTTTTTGGGGGAGGGGTGTGCTCAGGCAGTGTATATGCAGGCAGCTTTAAATTTTTTTTAATTATATTATCATACAGGAAATGCTTATACCGTAAACCAACAACAGGTGGCCATTCCTCTAACCCAGGTCCAAATACACATTTTCAAGCTCAAAGTTGAGCAGAACAGAAGAGATCCTGCTGATTATTTTTGTCCTGTAGGTTAGGTTAGAATTGAATAAATAGCAACACATATTTAAAACTATTCTCTCTTTAATGTTTTCAAATCTAGTGCACGACGCCAAGGTTGGAGTTAGTATAACAACATTATTTTTTTAACCTAATATCTTCGACAGGTTCCCAGATTAAAGCAGGAAAAACTTAAGCCGACTCCAGCTCCTCTAACTGGCCTGGCGAGTCAGTTAAAACAGCAATCCTTTCATATGATCTTTGAGTAACCCTTCACTGTGACAGCAGAAATTTGTGGTGGTGTCTCATTGTGATCTCAGTGCCAAGTCACAGGGTTTGGCCTGGAGCCTGGTCGGAGGGAAACTTTTCCTCTCGAGTCTTCGTTTAAAATTCTGCCTCACACTTCCCATCTCCGTAATCTCAGCGCAGTCTGCTAATTCGCTTTCACGTTAGCCCTTGATGACGAACACTCATGACCTTCTACTACTTGTGAGTCAGTGGATACAGAGACTAATTCAAACGCATGATTCAATATTTGGCCATTCAAAGCAATTTCGCTTGTATAAAATGATTCAAGGCTGTATGATGTGGTTCAAAAGCCTTTTTGAGGTGACAGGATGAATGAGCAAGGTTATGCAATCGACTTTAATATTGAAGGTCAGCGCCGCAAAGATGAAACGCGTGTGTAGAGGTGTGTACACGTCTGTGACCGTCAGTAAGGAGCCCTAAAGATTTTAGCTGGATGAAATGGCTACGGATTTTCTTGGGTTCCATTCTACAACTACAGAGCAATAAATTGTAATTAATTATGACAATGGATTCAAATCTAAATTTGAGTGGCGCAGTGGTAAAGCGCTCGTCCTATCATCCGGAGATCGCGAGTTCGATTCCCGGATGATGCAGTAACCTCCGGAGGTCTAGAGAGAGCTGATTGGCCGAGCTCTCTCAGAGGGGAGGGTCATGTGGTTCAGAGAAAACACGTGATAGTCTTTGGCCCTCCCGGCTGAGTGGTAGTAGTAGCCTTAATGTGGAGCCCCCTAGTGACGGGGAGGAATTGGACACGACTAAATTAGGGAGAAAATCTGGGAAAAATAAAAATAAAAAAGAAAGAAAATTTACTGTACTGTGCACAAAAAGCAAATATTTACCATTTAAAAAAAGCAAAAACTGTTTAGTTTTAAAAGTTTTATTTAAAACCTTTTTTTATATACTGAACTTTTTTTTTGTGTACTGAACGTACTGCCATAAAAAAAAAAGTATAAAGTGACTTTTTCCCTCAAGGAAGCATATAGGTGTTTAACGATGGAGGTAAAAACGATCATATTCACAGGAATGGACAAGATATTTTAAACTAATATTTAAAAACTAAACTAAGCCGCAAGTACAAGCTTTGTAAAGATTTGGATTTAATAGTTTCTACATGAAACATTTACATCATCACTTAATAAATGCACAGCTCTTGATTAGATCCCTCACATCCTGTAGGTCTCATAGGTCAGTGATTGTAAAATGAAAATACCGGACCATGAAACAAATCCTGCATTGTTGTCGGACACACCCGCGTCCTGTGTAATTAGCTGTGTACGACCGTGTGGGCTTCAGAGAGACAGTATATCAGCAAATAGTGAGGACTCTATCTTTATGCATGTCAATGTATCATGGTTTGCAAAATAGGACTAAAGGAGCAGATGATTTAAGCACAGTAATAAATGAGATTAAAAAGTTTCCATCATTAAATGTATTCATACACTGGTTCACTGAGTACTAAAACTAACTCAAAGTACCATCAGTCAAACACTGTTGGGAAGGAGACCCAAGAAACAGATAGATCTTTAGTTGTCGCTTGTCGGTACAGACATCTACAGAAGTTCAGAGAACCAGTGGGGAACTGGGGTGGTGTGGGAACGTTTAGGAATTTATGCAGCGTTTGTTAATAACTAAAGGATTTGTCTATTTTTGTAAAGGTGATTAATAAATGAATATTGGCAAACATCCTCTTAATGAGATCATTGGTCCAATTATCTGGTATTAGCCTTAATAAATATTAAATACAAGATGGTACATTTAATAATTAAATATCGCAGTTTATATCACAATCGTAATACGTGTCAAAATATATGATCTTATCAAGTCGTGCAACCGTACTTTAACACCTTACTAACAACCATCACTGGATTTTTCATTCATTTGTCCCCATCTGAGGTTTACTCCGTACCACCTGTAGGCTCACGCCTGTCAAAAATTACAAAAGAAAATTTCTTTTAAAAAAAAGAGGGGGGGGGGGGGGTGTAAAATCAGCAATTTCATTATTTTTTCACCGTCATTTTAAAGCTCAAAATAACTTTAATCCAAACAGGACAGAGCTGTAATCAGGTAGTAAAACTACAAGCTTTCACTTCCACAGCTAGCATGCTGAAACTTAAGCAAGATCGATATCTTTCATTTCTTTAAAACACCCACATCCCCTCCATACACAAACTCTCAGACAGCTCGACGGAGCTAGAAACACACAATGAGGATCCATTCATCAAGATAAGGATTCTTTTAGTTACTGATCCAAAGGGTGTGTGTGTGTGTGTGTGTGTGTGTGTGTGTGTGTGTGTGTGTGTGTGTGTGTGTGTGTGTGTGTGAATTTTTACCTGACGTTCTCGTGCCTCTTGACATACAGACTGTGGAAGTTATTGTCTTTGACCAGCCGCTGCTGTGCCTCCTTATCTTTGCATTTACAGCGCTCCATTATGGCCAGCTTCATCTCCATCGAAATATACACGGGCAATACTGACTGTAACAGATTCTCCTAAAAAAAACACACACCGTACATAATAACACATGATACACATGACTGTCAAATGGGAAAAAAAGTAAATACATAAATAAATAAATAAATAAATAAATAAATAAATATCCAAGCTATTTGAAAATACAATTGCTAATCGGGCAAATAATGGAAAAAGGGAACATATCATGCAAGCAAACACTTTCTGCTAATCTAATGTAATCTAGAGCTAGCATGATATTTTCGTCTTACATGGGCTGTGTGACTATGGACTGAGGTATTGAGGATTTAGATCAGCGGTGGCCAACCCAGTTCTCGAGAGCCACAGCCGCACCTAATCTAGACCATCTGTAATAAAATATTTGCACATCACCTCGGTAACAAGGCAAAGTGACTTTGAAGCTCTTATGAAACCACGACATTTGAGTTTGACATGGCGTTGAACATTACAGGTTCACAAATTTCTTTACAGATCACCACAACTGAGGAAATTGCTTAGATTTTTTTTTATAGTAATTACATATGATCTTTTTATTTCTTTCGTCATTTTTCTCAGTATGCCAGAATTGGACTCTGCCTCCTTCACATCGTAAACTCTGGCCTCCCAGGATCTCCATTAGCGGAAATGGCTCGGTGTGAAGAACAGGAACGTACTGTACATGGGGGATGTGGCAATAACCCCCAGCCGAGTTCCTGTAATGTAAATGAGTGTGTGTACAGTTCCCACAGACAGATGCGTCTCTTCTGCAAATCAGCAACAACGTATCAGTCGATTTTCAAGGATCGGGCGTTCCACTCGCCGAATGTTCACGGGAACGACTGCAGTGGGCTCCGAGCCATCTACGGCCTTCTTTAAAACATCTGCACCATTTAAATGTTACTGCGGCTAAGGGTCTCATCACCCGACTGTGCCTGAAGTCTTCTGTGAATGTTATTTTCATTCTTCTGTTAAATGTTATTTACTGACACGTCAAATGCTTTTCTAATTTTCTGTAAATAAAATTTTTATCCATAAATTCCTTACTCCGCTGCATCCTGGTTACATGCGCGACGTAATTAAACATGATGCCTCGTAACTCATGTTGGAGTGGAGAAGTTATCTTTAGACCGCGATTCCGTTCTGTCTGGTGTGATGTCAGCAGAAGGGTAGGAAGGTTCTTTAACATTCCCATTTCTGGAATTTTACCCTCATGTATTGGTGTGACGCATATGCAACTGGTAGATTTAACAAAGTGGACATGGTGTAAACAGTAGCTGTTTGCAATATACTTCATGTGAAGGCAAGCTCGAAGAAAAACAACGAACTTGCTTAACCACCAGGGAGGAACATTAAATACACGATCCATTGCTTGTTGTTTTAAATTTGTAGAAAGAATTGTGTGACCTTTATTAGAATCTGCCTTAAAGAATAACTTTGCTCTTTGACTGAGCTGTAGAATAGATTGTCTATAAAAGCACAAACCTTCCAGTCCATCCAAACAAACACGAAAAGGCATCCTGGACCAGAAATCAGTTTTTTAAATATATTTTCTCAGCTACAAAATACTTTCGTCTTGATTTTATGGTTTAAAGCAAGATTTCTTTTATTATTAATTTTTTTTTTAATGTTCTAAATATTTTTTACTTTTGCACCTTTAAAATCATTAAAAAATAATAACGACCCATAGCCGGGTATCTAGAGAGGAGATATGAACCCCCCCCCCCCTCTTTTAAAACTCTTCGCTCTATCTTACATTCTTTCTCTCTCTCTCTCTCTGTCTCTCTCGCTCTCTGTGTCTCTTAGTTAGGGCTCTGACTGTAACCGTAAGCCAGCAGATCTTATCCTTCAGGAGAACAGAGGTTAGCCCATCTTCTCCCCCTTCACATTTTTTGTTCGTACACAATGTACACCTTGTGTTTCTATAAGCTGAAAAGGGGAGAACGTACACGGACATACAGAACGGTAGGATTTCACAGATAGTATCACAGGAGACAGAAATGAGTAGGTGGAGGAGAGGATTTCAGTTTAAAACTATAAGATCTATATAACAAGAATCTTATTGAACAGGAGACTCAAAGAGTCTGAAATTCATCAGTGGGAAGAGAAAGTATATGTGAACCTTTTGGAATGTCATGCTTTTATGCCTTAATTTGTCATTAAATTCTGATCTTTAATGTCTTTATTGAGAACAACCATAAAAACCCAATCGTGCTAGTGATAGAAAAGGTGTAAGAATCCTTGACTTAATGACCTCAAAACAGCTAACTGGAGTCAGGTGTGGACATACTGTACCTGGAGTCTTGTTAAGAAAATGAGTTTGGAGTTGTGGACTAAAGCTACGTTGACCGATTAAAAACCAGTTTGCGCCGCACAAGAGGAGTACGTTTATGCGAGTCATGCTTCGCCAACAAATAGGTTTCAGAGGATCCAAAAAGTGGGCGCCCAGTCAAAATGGCCCCAAGAGCACAACAAAGACACATCGATGAGGTAAAGAAACAACCTCGAGTGACAGCTAAAGATCTGGAGGCATCATCTGAACTGGCCAACATCTGTGTTCATGAGTCTACAGTACATAAAACACTGAACAAGTAGCTTGTCCATGGCAGGACACCAAGAAGGAAGCCGCTGCTTACTAAAAAGAACATTGCTGCATTTCTGAAGTTTCAGTAAGAGCCCACATTGACACTCCACAGCGGTATTGGTAAAATGTTTTGTGCACTGATGAAACTAAGATTGAACTATGTGGAAAGAGCATGCAGCACTGCTGTACATCTGACATAAAAAGTGAAAATGAAATCATCATCCCAACTGTAAAGTATAGTGGAGGGAACATCATGATTTGAGCCTGCTTCGTTGCATCCGGGCGTGGCCAGCTTGTTGTTACAGAGGTGAGGATGATTTCCACAGTGTATCAAAAAAAATCTTCAGGATAATGTGATAATGTCTGTACGTCAGCTGAAACTCTGTAGAAGTTGGGTGATGCAAAATGACTGACGATGATCCAAAACACCGGAGCAAGTCCACAACAGAACGGCTTCAGAAAAACAAAATCCACCATTTTGGAGTAGCCCAGACCTCACCCCAGTAGAGATGCCATTGAATGACTTGAAGAGATTCATATACATGTGAGACGTATAAAGCATATGACTGAGATAAAGCAGTTCTGAACGATGTGCGAATCTGATCCACAGCTACAGGAAGCGATTGGTTGGTGTTACTGCTGCCAAGGGGGCGGAGTCAACCAGTTATTAATTAGAAGGGTTCACTTACTTTTTCCACTACCATTTTGAATGTTGAACAAGTGTGTTTAACAAAGACCAGATTTTTTAAAATTATTATTATTTTAAGCACGTTATACTGTATTTGTCAATACCCTTGACTTAGATGAAGATCGGATCACATTTATGACAAATTAATGCAAAAAAAACATGAAATTCCAAAAGGTTCACATACTTTTTTTTCTTGTCACTGTGTGTATACACACACACACACACACACACACACATGCATGCATGCATACAGTACATACATACAGTGCATATAGAGTTAATGTTCATGTACTCTGGTACATTCAGCCATTTTTCCCAGATAATATGAGATGAGATAGATGAGGAAAGCCCAGCGTATTTCCTTTATCTCTAGCAAACTGTCACTGTTTATTTTCAGTGAGTTCACTACAGACGAAGTTGCTGGTCTGTCCAACAAAATATAATCCAGATCGTTACCATCTGGCTTCATTTAACACAAGCAAATATTTTAAACCAAAGTTAGTCTGTTATAAAGCTGGGCGTGACTTCAGCGTTTATTTATTTCACAGCAAAGTAAATTCACTGTGTCGAGTTTGTCCAACACACAAATAACGCTGTTTTCTTTGATCGTCAGGGCAAGACATGAAATAAACTTGCACATGATTTTTTTTTTTATTTGCCCCCGTCAGTCATTTTACTCCAGGTAACTTTCTGATGCTTTTAACAAATTTTACATTAAAAGTAGTCAAAAAATCTTTTTATACAAAGTTCAAAAGTTTTTGAATTTCATACATATAGGCAAAAGTATGGAGTCTATAGACAGTATTTTGTTCATTCAGCTCAATCATCCTCTATCTAATACCTCAACCATCAAACACCAGAGGATGCACGACTACTAACATTTACTTTATTTTTAATTACAGTATTTCTTCTTAATAAGGATTCAACTACTTGTCTATTTTGCACTTCTTTTTCCGCTGACACTCCAACTGACATTCTCAGCTTCGATGCTTAATAAGGGCAGTACGATGCGCTCCACGGTTCGATCCTGAGACTCTCTGTCTGGAGATTCATAAAACACAAACAAAATCCAGACAAAATGCGTCTTGAATTTAAGACGGGGATAAAAATGATATTTTTGGCCTCGTGATTGACTCGCCTTTGTTATAAAAAAGGTCAACATTCCCACGCCTACACGAAACTAAGAGCTAAGACCTCCAGCTAGATAATAAATATTTACACCATCATTCTGGATGAATAAGGATTTTATTAGACATGGTTTAATAACAACGTGTAAATGGATCTTTTATAGCTCTGGCTCGTGTGCAAACCAGTGAGGACAACGGACAACAGCGATCTGTCTACATCCTTGCAGGAGTTTGGATTTTTGGAGCACTTAGTCGACGGTGTATTGTTTTACTCACTCACTGAAGAAAGTGCGTGTGTATAGTGTGCGTATGGTACCTGCTGCCTCTTCTCCAGCTCCAGTTTCATGCGGATGCCGAGGCAGCGCAATGTGTCCTGGAAAGTTTGCCTGAGAGCTTTCTCCTTCAGAACCTTATGAAACGCTCCCACTGCACCCCCACACACAAACACCACCGCGTTCGACAAGAGCTGGAGAGAGAGAGAGAGAGAGAGAGAGAGAAACGCGAAGACATCATGAGAAAAAGACAAATAAAAAGCCAAAGTACAAATTGTTTGAAAAGTCACACAACAATGAGAGTTAAACTACAAGTCAAAAATTATCCGCATTCCGGCTGTACAATTTATTTTAGTTCACTTTTATATTAACTTTTATTTAACTAAGACACGGCCAGAACATGGTATTGGTGATAAAAAGTGTCTCACCTTGGCGAAAAAGTGCATTTTTAGATAGAACAGTAATTTTTCATTGTACTGAATGCTACTTAGCATTTTTTTGTAAATATTCATACACATTTATATTATAATCAGATAAAAAGAAACACATTTGCTAAATACAATTTCATGCCCTTAAAATTCCATGTTTGTACCTTTTCTGAATTTAAATATTTTAATCATCTTGCTTGTCATTCAGAGGAAACTTGGAGAATTTGGATTTTACATGCAAAGAAATTAATCTGAAAAAAGTGTCTTATTCTAAAACACAAACTTGTTAAGATATTGCAACATGAATTTGACATGGTTACAGACACTACAAATTTTTTGCTTTTTACCAAAAGCTTTTTACCAAAAAACATCTTTAGAATATAGAAGCTTACACCAATTTTAGTATCAATAATCAAAAAGAAATATAAATAATGTGAATTTTAAATGATTATTGTTTGACAGCATAACGTTGAAAAATGGCCATTTTTGGAGCACATATAAAATCATCTCTCCGAGACCTCTATGAAATTATTAGGGAAGCAAGCTTGGTCACTTCCATGTGACATAAACTTCTTTAGTACAAAGTAGCTTCTTTGACACACGCACACACTGTCTGCATTATATACATCACATAAAAAATTAAATCAGCACCAGTACTGTGTTTTGCTTGACAAATATATAATTTTCCAACATAACCTCCTTGGTTTTCAATAGACTTTGTCCATCTGTCTACAAGCTTGCGTAGCCCCTTATTAAAATGTTTTAGGCTGAGCTGCGAGCCACAAGTGCACCGCTGTCTTCACTCCTTCATCAGAAGTGAATCTTTGCAAACGTACCTGATAGACCAGGTTAGGACCCACGACAGATTTGACTAAGGTGAAGTGCACGGACAGCACAATAATGTGAGAGAGGGAGGAGATGAGGCTCAGGGCGACGGCGTACCACATCTGGAAGGGGAATAACGTGAACACCGTGATGATGATGAAGAGGAAGAAGGGCACCTAAATAGGACAGAAGAACAGGTCATGGCATCATTTTAAAATCTTGATGTACAATCAGTCACACTGAATATATCGACATTCATCGTGTACGTCTCTTCGAACAGTGTTGTGAAGAAGTATTGGCACCTACTGGTTTCATGTATTTGTCACCTTAAATGGTTTCAGATGCTAATTAAAACCTAATGAATATTAAATGACTGTTCTACAAACATTATTTCACCGTCTGACAAAATAAATCTCCCCTGTATGTAACGACTGGCTGTTCTACTCTCTCATCCGGAACAAGTACAACCAAACACTCCTGATAACAGGAGATCAGTATTTTGTTGTGCTGTGGAGGAATTCTTGCACACTCTTCTTTGCAGTCACAATGGGAGGACTTTGAGCATGAAACTCCGGTCTAAGCCTCCCAGAGGATCTCAATGGGGTTTGAGTCAGGACAAAGACAAGCCTGCTCTAAAAAAACTTAACCTTTTCAGCCATTCAGAGGAGAATTTGTGCTTGCACTTGGTGTGTATTTGGAATGTCCTGGTCGTTTCTTTACATGAGCCTAAGACAGTGTGTGCCTGAAGGGTAAACTGTATGTATGTGATATAAAAATTAATTAAAAATATATATTTATTTTAGTACAATCATTAGAGTCATGGTACTTGCATGGTTTCTTTATAAGCTTATTATGCTTAAGTTGTGTTTCAAATCTGTCAAAATCTGGATCTATATATATATTTTTATATTTTAATTTCTATATGTATTATTAAAGTTAGAAAGATTTTGCATGTATCCATCAATTCCTCTACTGTAGGAATCTCTGCAGAGTGTATATGTACAAAATGTGTATGTTTGTGTGTATTACCTGGTCCCAAGGAAGAATGCATTTTGTGGAGTAAATGAAGGTAAACCCCATGGTGAGGTATGTCGCCCAGACCACCAAACCCAACAGCGTGATCCATTTCTGAGTGAGCGCCTCGGCACAGACCAACACAAACACAGCCAGGAACGCAAACACAGCCAGGAACAGAAACAGTGCACTGATGACCACTCCAAAAAATGCCGTGTGGCCGTCCACGCTCTAAACCACAAAAAAAATACAGAGAGATTAATTGACAATCAGATTTTTGCACGATACAGTATAAAAACAGCTCGTCATGAGGACAGCCTTAATGTGTCAGAACGGTTGAGGTTGAGAGATAAACAGCTGATCAGATTGACAAACTCATATTTCACGTCTGATCACAAATTAACACAAATCCATAAGTGAACAATTTACAGTATAAATTATATGAATCAACATTTATTTGGATTTGTGTAAATGTTCTCCAACAGTACAATCTAACTCTTTATTAATGCTAATACATAAAAATGTACCATACTCCCTCATTCCCTATATGGGTTATTCTGTTACAGGGGACTCAGGGCACTAGGTGGGGTACACCCTGTATGAGAGGTGAAACCATCACAGGACACGACACCACACCACACACACACGCAATTTGGAAACGCCAATTAGTCTAATCTGCACGTTTTTGGACTGCGGGAGGAAACCCATCAAACACCCACCGCAACCCTGTAGGTAAGGCCACAGCGATAACCGCGACGCCACAGTGCTGCCAAAATGTCCACTGAATCCCCGCAATAGCCTGCACGACGTTCTGTACGTAAATACAGAATTAAAACCTGCACTGTTCATACAGGAACCGCTTATATAAATCTATAATCCTGTTTTATGTGGGATCTGATCAAAAGTCTACCAAAGTAGGGTTTGAATTTTAATCATCAGTTTAAGCACTCTCGACACACTCGTACACCCTGAACACCAGGATTATTTTAAACATATGCTTAATTACAAATACAGATTCTCCTCCTCGAACTAGACAGACCATTAGAACAGTCAAGGATTTACACAGACCCTGACACACACACACACACACACACACACACACACACACACACAGGGTTACAAAAGTTCACGCAGACAGTATATCACTTAACCAGCACGTGATTGATGCACAAAGGCAGACCCAAGCTGAAATAACATTTACTCAGATTTCTTGTGATTATTCTAACAGGGAAGGAGACGTTTCTTTGGCGAAAACGATTCGTGTACAAGGGAGGATACAATGGCAGGAAAAAGTGCTGCATACATCTGCGGGCTGATGAAACCTGCCAATCATAACGCGTTCGAAATGTTCACTTCCTGTTACAAGATACTATCACTTCCTTTCATTCGCGACGCTTCTTATTTGTATCGACTGAAAAGAAAATCTGATAATCTTTCGCGTGACTTTCAGAACATTTGAAGACTCTTTATAATAAGTGTTATTATTATTTTTCAAATTAATATCATAAGGCTCGTCATCTGAAAGGGCGATGAAACAGAGACAGCTCTTTGATACAGATTTAGCACATACTGTACTTTGTTCACAAGGCAAAACTTTTTCTTGTGAGCAGTTTACATGCTGATCTTATCCTCATTTTTCAGTTCCTTATTCTTAAGAGAAAATATGATGATTCTCAACAGGATTTCTGCGAGGCACAATACATCACCGTACACTGCAGTTTGCAAACAACCAAACAAAAATTGTGCAACGATGCTTAGTTTAATGCTTGTAAACATACAAGTGGTGTTCCAGTCAAACCAGTGACTGACATTTACAGACGACTTGAAGCTCAGCGCGGTGATGAGACTCGTACCCGCAGTAAAATATTACATCCGTATATTGTGAACGGCGATTCCGGCCAAGGGCGGCTCAAAGCTCACTGCGGTCGTTCCTGTGAACATGCAGAGAGTGGAACGCAAGTGTGGAAGAGACGCTTCTGTGTGTGTGAACTGTACACACAATCATTCACCAACACCACTTCCACATTACAGGAACTCGACTGGGATTTATCGTCTCGTCCCCAGTACAGTCCTGACCTCGCTCCAAGCCATTTCCACATAGTTGAAGCATTGAAGAAGTTCCTGGGAGGCCGTGACGTGAAGCAGGCAAGACGATCATGACTCCGGCGTACTGAGGAAACTTTATACATTGATGGGGTATGAAAGCACTAGTGAAACACTGGAATAAGAACGATTTTACTCTCCTGGGTTGACCTGAACACCCTTCATAAAAATGAAATTCAACTGATTACAAAATTGCATAGTTTTATTATATATTAGATCTGCTTCCAGTCAATTTGTACTAATAAAAATAAATACATAGATAACTTGATACCCATGATATCTGAATAAAATGTATAATGAAATTATTTATAATTTAATATCATTCATCGACTGTCTCAATCTTACTCTTTACAATGCTAATTACTTCATCATTCTCTATACGCCGATCCTGTTACAGAGAGCTTGGAGCCGATACCAGGTCAATCACACATACACCACCACATACTGGAAACGCCAATTAGCCCAATCAGCACGTCTTTGGACTGTGGGAGGAAACCCATCAAACACCCACCGCAACCCTGGAGGTGTAAGGCCACAGAGCTAACCGCTACGCCACAGTGCTGCCAAAATGGCCACTGAATCCACACTAACATATATATATATATATATATATATATATATATATATATATATATATATATATATTATATATATATATATATATAAATAAAACAGCTTATATAAATACAGTTTTATATAGGATCTCTACCAAAGTAGGGATGAATTGTATGAATTATGGTCTATGAAGTAGGGTCTAATAATTCAAGCACTCTCAACCCACTTGTACACCCTGAACATTATTATAATATTATTATTTTTGTACATGTGCTTAATTACATGCACAGATTCTTCTCCTCGAATAGACAGATAAACAGTCCAGGATTTACACAGACACAATGATAAGTTACACAATATCAACATTATATCCTCGTATCACTGTAAGAAACACACTTTTCCTCCCAAATGCATCACACACACACCACTCTTTAGAAATGAACTCTCAGACATCTCTCGGTGTCACACAAGTCATCCCGATGAGGATTACCCCAAATTATATACAGTGCATCCTTCATCTTTAAATGAGTACTTACAGTTAGTGTACAGTACAATCAGACTGGTCTGTTATTTCTTTGGGCCTGTGTGTTTATTCTCATGCCCTCGTCTCACACAGTCATGCATTCGTACTTGGTGTATTTTTATATGTTGTTGTTTTGCACCATGCTCTTTGACAAACAACATTTCGGTTTCGGTGTGTGTGTGTGTGTGTGTGTGTGTGTGTGTGTGTGTGTGTGTGTGTGTGTGTGTATGCGTTTTGTGCATTTCTCACCAATCCCAGGATGAAAAACAGCACCAGCAGTGCAGCACACGTCACCACGCTCAGACCGAGCAGCAAAAGCAGAGGCCGATACTGCCTATTGCACGAGAACTTCCTGTACAGTGCTTCCTGTTTCAGCTTCTGCTCATTCAGCAGGTACTTCCCTTTCGCTGGCATCCTGACCAATCACAGCGCAGCAAACACCTAGCCCCAGTTCCACACGAGGTTCGCTATGCGAATACGGCCATAGAGACTGTAGCGTGTACGTCTAGCACGTTCTGCTGCACATCACGAGGCATCCTGTCCAACACCACACGCTCTTCATTCCCCTTCACGGGATGATGGATCTCATCTTCTTCTTCGACAGACGGATCTGGACGATGCGAGTCCGAGGTAAAAGGTTCAAGGAAAGTCAGGACGGTTGTCACGGGTACCTCCAGGACTCAAGAAAAGAAAAGCAAATCCTGAAAGATAGAAAAAAAAAGAAAAAAGCACAATGAATTATTGTACTGACAGACAGAGAGCAAGAAGGTCTTCTTTTCTTATTCTGCGAGCACTCGCTTTTGTCTGAAAGCCATAAAACTTTCCAATCCATCTGTGACTCGTGAACCACCACCCACCACACACACACACACACACACACACACACACACACACACACACACACAGAGAGAAAAGTAAAAGCTCACAGAGCCTCAAACAACTAAAAAAAGTATTTAAGCCATAAAACAATTACACTCAATGGAAATTCTTTACACTGAACTTCCCCCACCTGTAAGACCCTCGGGTGTTGTTTTGACTGTTTATGACATCCATAGCACCTTAGCAGTTATACGGCTAAGATCAAAAGATTTTATTTCAAATCCTTAAGAATAAAAATAAATAGAAGAAAAATAAAAGTCTATATAAAAAAACACATATTATATATAATAACTTATCATTTTACACTAAAAAGGGCCTTTCATTTACAACTTCAAACTGTCCTATTAATAAATTTAAAAAATCTCTTTTCATTTTTAATATCATTTCTTAAAAATATAATCAGAGTGGCGAATTTCATTTTAAATAAACAAACTTTTTTAACTTCACTTAGTCTCCAAGAACATTATTCTTACATTTCTAGACCATCTCCGCTTCTCCCCAATTTATAACCAAGTGATTAAAATCAAACTTAATTTCATTAACACACACACCGTGCATACACACAGATGGCTGTGTGAATTTATACTATGAGTAACATTTTCCATTTTGTATTATAACAATCATAAAAAAAAGAGTGCAACTGTGAATTGGAGAAAGAGGAGAGAAAGAAAGAAAGAAAGAAAGAAAGAAAGAAAGAAAGCAAAGAACGTTATTCTATCTTATTACATCTTCATTATAAAAAAAAGGCGGAAAAGACTTCAAATCACAGATAAGGCGAATGTTGGGGAAAAAGTATGGCAAACATGCTCGCTCGCTCTCTCTTTCTGTGTGTGTGTGTGTGTGTGTGTGTGTGTGTGTGTGTGTGTGTGTGTGTGTGTGTGAATAGTCACAAAAACACAAAGACCCTCATTGAGGCGCAGCAAAGGGAAGCTGCACCTGCTGGGAAAAGAAACAAGGACACACACACACACACAAAAAAAA